>JACEEZ010012199.1:0-20237 GCA_016584305.1 Chionoecetes opilio | reverse complement strand
GGGGGGGGGGATCGTCCAAACTACTCACTACTCAAACAGAAGGCGAAAGACCGTAGGGTAAGACATTTGTGGGGAAAATTAGAGGGGTTAGACGGGAAGTGAGGTCAGGAAGGAGGTAATTCAAGATTAGAAATGGAAGTGAGGTCGGGGCTGATGAGGATCGGGCTTGCCAACGTGCTTGTCAGGGCACGTTTGTCGAAGGGGGGATGGTGGTCAGGTGGCCTCAATTCTGTCCACCTGTGTGTGGGTTTGTTGTGTGTGTGTGTCAGCCACGTCCAAAAAGCAAATAGATAGGGGGTTTTCCAAGTATTGGGGCTCTTTGAGGATGTTAGGTGTTGATACTAACCCCCAAGCAGCCGTTTTTTCTCTATAAGATGACGCACTTCGGTTTATGGCACTTTTTCGTCATGAGGTCCCCTTTGCCCCAGATCCCCGCCAGGGAAAAACCCCCCTTGTGTAACGCAGGGCAACTTTGGGTCCCCCCCCCTCACGGAAGCTGCAACGTGGCTCTTCCTGCGAGGAAAAGGAGGCTTTTTTAAAGATGAGAACCGGGAGTAGACAGGGGGGTGGGGGAAAGGGGGAAACTTGCGACACTAGGAGGGTTTCAGAGGCAGGAACAAAAGTGAATCGTAAAAAGAGAGAGAGGAGGGGTTTAGTTAAAGATAAAGGGAAAATTGAAAAAAAAAAAGGGGATTTCTTGAGGTTTTTACTATACAACTGTAGGAGTATTTAAAAAAGATAGTTTTCCTGGGGGGAATAAATTGTGAGGATTTTGATATAATGCATTAACAGAAACTAGTTGGTATGTCAGAAAGGTATTCGATCCGGAAGTCGAGATGCGGGGTATAAGTTATTTCAAAAGGGGACAGGTAGGCAACGAGGGGAGGAGTTGCGCTTTATGCAAGAGATCTTTGCAGTGTTGTTTTTAATAATTTTTATAAAAACAGAGACGCATAGAGTCTATAGGGGAAAGGGGGTTTCGGAGGGAACAAAGAAATGGTTTTGGGTGTAGTGTATAGGCCCCCAAAATTTAAAGTAAGAGGATTCAGCCCCTAATGGGAAGAAAAAACAAGGCCTGCAGATATAATCGATATGCGTGGTGGGAGATTTTAATCTTAGGAATATAGACTGGATTTAATCATAGGGACAGCGACGCAGATAATTTTTAAAATATAATCCAGATAATTTTCCTAATCAAGCAATCAAGGAGCCTCTAAGGAACAAATATTCTAGATCTATTGCGACAAATAAGACGATTTATTTTACAATGTGGAGGGCGGGGGGAATTTAGATAATACGCCCTTTATGAGATAGATTTAGCTTAAAATGGGAATTTGGGAAAAATTAAGTGGCAAAAACATCGAATGCCTTTTTTCAAAAAGGCCAATTAGCAGGTTAAAAAAAATTGGAGGTTATTAATAAGGTGGGGGATGGGGGGAAAATTTTTTTTTCCCGAATAATGGGGGGATGAAGGGGAAAAGGGGCCAATGAAGGATTAGGAAGGCACCTGGAGGTAAGGGCGGGGTTTTTTTAGGTATGGTAGTGAGGTCGAGGCTGGGGGAGGTAATTAGATGGTTGACGGGGAATGAGGTCAGGGCTGAGGGGAAATTGAGAATTAGAAAGGGGAATGAGGCGGGGTGATGGGTTTCCCTTTGAAAAGGAACATAATTGACGGACAGAAAAGAATATTCCTTATAGGAAAAAAGGGTCCAAAAAATTGACCCAAAAAGGGATGACCCCCAAATTTTTGACGACCAACATTGGTCACCAAACCAAAATGACGACCAAATTTATTTAAGGTTAAAGGGCAGGATTGGTAAAAAAACAGTATACGTGATGGGGAGGACATGAAGAAATTAACTCGAGTTGCTAAAAACAATTATGAGAAAAAGTAGCAGAACAGGCGAAAAGGGACCCAAAAGGGTTTTATCAGGTATATAAACAAGACAAGGGGGTTGTTGGGCCCCTTAAAGGTCAGGACAGGTGAGGTTTAAATACGAATGAGGGTATGTGTAAGAGTCTAAATGATTATTTCTTAAGTGTTTTTTACGGGAGGATACACAGACGATACCCGATAGTGAAAAGAGTTCAAAAAGGGAAGCGAGAGGAAAACTCAAAGATATTGTGATAACTAGGGGAAAGGTGAAGAGGGATAGAAAATTAAAATTTTTAAATCGCCCGGGGCCAGATGAAGTGTTTTTCCCGGGTTTTAAAGGAATGAAGGGGTTGTTGTGGTCGTTATGCCATTTTTAGGAAAACGTTGAGATAGGCGATGTCCATTATTTTGGAGGAAAGGAAATGTTTTTTACCATATTTAGAAGGGAACAGAGGATAAAAATAAAAATCGACCCAAGTCTAAAATCAGTGGTGGGGAAATTTGGAATCTATTATTGCAAAAAAAATTAGAGAGCACTTAGATAAACATAGTTTTATCAATGTTTTCCAACATGGATTCACCCAAAGGGGAGGGCCCCTGTCTCACCAATTTTTTTGATTTTTTTAGGGAAAGTTTAGAACGGCAGATAAAGATAAGGTTTTGATATAAAATATCGGACTTTTGTAAGGCATTTTCCCAAAATCCACACGACGACTTTAAATAAGGTTGGGCTCATTATAGGGGAAGGTTCTTCATTGGGTCAAGCGGCTAAGTAATAGGCAACAAAGGGTTACAATTATGGTTCCAAATCTGAAAAATGGGGGCTGGTGACAATTTAGTTCCCCCAAGGGGCGTTTTGGGTCCTTATTTTTTTTATTTACATCAAAGACTTGGATAGTGGGGTTAGCGGATATCAGCAAGTTTGCTGATATACTAATTAGGGAGGTTATTTGGATAAGTCTGATGTAAACATATTGCAGGGGACTTTGATAAACTTAAAAATGGGCATCAGATGGCAGATAAATTTAATATTTATAAATGCAGCGTTATAAAGTTGGGAAAAAAAAACCCCGGTAAAAAGATACACCATAAGCAATGTATAGGGAAAATAGAAGGGGGAAAAAAATCTTGGAGTGAGGGGGAGCCCAACCTCCACCTAGGAAAAAATGTATTGAGGCAGAAATAGAGCTAAAAGATATTAGGATTCTTACCCGAAGTGTTTTAAAAATAGAAGTGGGGGTTTTTAAAGCTTTTTCTGGCTCTAGTCAGGCCTCACCTAGACTATGCGGGTTTAGTTTTTCTCCATATTAAGGATGGATATGTGTTGTTTGAAACAGGGGAAGGAAAGACCAAAAAGATACAAGGGGTGCGTAAAATTTAGTTATGAAGGGATTGAAGTTATTAAAAAATTTCACTCACTCGAGAGACCAGAGTAAGGGGATCTGATAGAAGTGTTTAAGTGGGTAAAGGGATTTTAAAAGGAGGGTAGGGAAAAGTTCTTACGGCTTTTAACCAGGGTAGAACAAAAAAGTAACGGGTTTAAGCTGGAAAAAGGGGAGATTTTGAAGAAATAGGGAAAAAACGGTTCACAAATAGGGTGGTGAACGAATGGAATGGTGCTCAGTAGGACAGGTATAGGCTAGTGCGAAGTCATTAGGAGCTTTACAAAAGGAGCTGGATAGGTTCATGGAGGGGATGAGAGGTGGATGTAGGTCGGTTAGGTGACAGGAACTACCACGTGTAGGCCTGCGGGCATCTTGTAGTTCACTTATTTTATGTTTTTAGGTTCTTATGTTCTCTTGGAAGAGGGACGGGCGTGTGGGTGGGGGCATTCGTAGCCTTTCAGAAGTAATAACGTCTTGAAAAATCTGGGTCAAGGCCATGAATTACACCCCCCCCACCAAAAAAAAAAAACACAAACACGTAAAACTCTTGATTAAAAGGAAGCAAAAATATCAAGGAAAGTATCAAGATATTGATTTCGTCATAGCATAATTTGATAAGTTATATATAAAATACCCAGGAAGTATAATGGATGATGGGGTTGCTATTAACGCACGACAGAAATTCCATCTCATACCTTTCAACATGATTATATTGGTCATACATAAAGTCATTGGAAGGATAAAAGACGTCATCATAATTTATACATGATGTCATTCATTACTTTGCAACAAAAAGCTAGTATTTTCTCATTAACGTGGACAGGTTAACAGATCTTTGAGGTCCATCCACAGACCCCACAGGACCCCATTGGAGCCTTCGTGTTAAGAATTGTTCCTTCCCTTAGGGGGGTGAAGCCGAAAGGGTGAAAGAGGGGGGAAGGAATAAAGGGACTCACGAGGCCGTACACCACACAACACAGGCACACACACACACAGCACACACACACAACACAGACACACACACACACACACAGACACACACACACACACAGGCACACAACACAACAGGACCAAACAACACACACACAGGCACACAATACACCACACACACACACACACACAGGGCACACAACACACCCAGGCACACCACACACACCACACACGGCGCACACACACACACACACACACACACACACACACACCAAACACACACAGCACACACACACACACAGGCACCACCACACACCAACCAACAACACAGATACACCAAGGAAACCGTAGGGTACACGACTTACCCATGGTGCCACGAGACGGTGGACAGCATACTCGCACGCCATCCTAGCAGTCGTAGGTTCGAGGCCGCTCAACCTGCTAGGCGGTACCGAAAAAAGGGGCAACACTGTTCCCTTGAGAAGGCGATGGGGTGTGTGTCGGTGCGATGGTCACAGCATTATACTAGCTAATTAAAGACGATCTTTATGAGTTCCATAATTATATAAGTTAACGATCGCGAGTTCAGGGCCCAATCAAAACCATGGTGAATAACATACACATGCATACAAGATCAAGGTTTATGTTAGTGTTCAGACATTAGGTGATCCCTACTCTCTTTTGAGCATGTATGCTCTGTAATGTGGCTACACATTATGTCCATTGTGGAACTGCGGGGGGTGGCACGTGCCCCCCCAGATGCCTCCCTTTTTCACAAGTGCCCCCATGTTAAAAGGAAATTTGAATCAAATTATTGTTATTTTCCTTATTTAGAGGTTACATTATACATACTAATTACTGATACAAAAAGAAATGGCCTACGCCACATAAAACTTTATTTTAGGGGGTCTATGCTGTACGGTAGGGGTTACGAATTGTAAAAAAAAAAGAGATGGCTGACGCCAGGGGCGGATTTATGGTATGCGGGGCCCTAGGCCGGTGGGAGTGCGGGGCCCTGAATGAAATGTGGGGTAAATTTCTAGAGTCCTTTCCCGCCCTTATTAGTGTTTCTTTTTCTCCAGACCTTCACAGACCCCTTCAGATACCTCTAAAACATAATTATAAAGTGGGGGAGAGATGCCCCCTTCAACGCCCCCCTCCCCCCTACATTACCCCTGCCCTGGACCCCCCAAAATATTTTTTTTAACCTAACCTCACTACAACCTAACCAATAACCTCCTAACGAGATCTAAGGGTGGGAAAAGACTACAATTTACCAGGTTAGGTTAGGTTAGGTTAGTAATTATTTTTTTTTTTTTTAATCTCTCCCCCACTTTATTATTACGTTTTTGAGGTATCTGAAGGATTTGTGAAGGTCTGGATAAAATAAAAACCCTAATAAGGGCGGGAAAGGTCTCTAGAATTTTACCAAATGTTGATTCAGATTTCATATTGTTTAACTGAAACTTTTTCCACCCATATTTTACATTATGTTGGTACTAATTTGTGGCATATTATGGTACATACAATGTAACAGGTGTTCGAGCGAATAAGAAATGTCCAGCATTCAGATTTTCATTGAAAACATATTTTTTCCTCTGGGGTGCGGGGCCCTTGCGGGAGCGGGGCCTAGGCCATGGTCTACTCGGTCCCCCCTTAAATCCGCCACTGGCCAACGCCACAGGAAACTTTATTTTAGGGGGGTCTATGCTGTACGGTAGGGGTTAAGATTTCTAAAAAAAAGAAATGGCCGACGCTATAGGAAACTTTATTTTAGGGTGTCGATGTGGTCGGAGAGGTTAATAATTGTCTGAGAATGGACAAGTAAAAAAAAACACGAAAAAATCAAATACCGATACCGGTATACCGGTTTTTGGGCACGGTATCGGTATACCGGTATCGTAACTGAAACCGGTGTGAGACGTACCGGTATTATTTCCGTAAACCGGTACATAAGAACATAAGAAAATAGGAAGCTACAAGAGGCCGCGAGGCCTACACGTGGTAGTTCCTGTCACCTAACACTACCTACATCCACCTTTCATCCCCATCCATGAACCTATCCAGCTCCTCTTTAAAGCTCCCTAATGACTCCGCACTAACTACCTGTCTACTGAGACCATTCCATTCGTTCACCACCCTATTTGTGAACCAGTTTTTCCCTATTTCCTTTCTAAAGGCCGGTTCCCACCATCCCGTTTGTACGGCCGCCGCACAACAACAAAGACGTCACAATGACGTCACAACAAAGTCTACCGCACCGCCGTACCGCTGTACGGCCACCGTACAAAGTTAAATTCAAGTCATCTTTCCCGCTCGGCGGTGTCCGCTCGAGCAGGGGTTGCAACGGGTGCCCAGTTACTACAAATACACTCAAGCGGTGATGATGGTGACGTCATTGTTGTTGTATGGCGGCCGTACAAGCAGAATGGTGGGAACCGGGCTTAAATCTACGCTTTTCCAGCTTGAATCCGTTATTTCTTGTTCTACCCTGGTTAAAAGCCTTAAGAACTTTTCCTACCTCTCCTTTATTAAATCCCTTTTATCCCTTAACACTTCTATCAGATCGCCCCTTACTCTGCGTCTCTCGAGTGAGTGTAATTTTAATAACTTCAATCTCCTCTCATAACTAAAGTTAACGCATCCCTTGTATCATTTTGGTCATCCTTCTCTGCACTGTTTCTAACAACACTATATCCATCCTGTAATATGGAGCCCAAAAACTGAACCGCATAGTCTAGGTGAGGCCTGACTAGAGCCAGATAAAGCTTTAGAATAACTTCCGCACTTCTACTTTTAACACTTCTGGTAATGAATCCTAATACTCTATTAGCTCTATTTCTGGCCTCAATACTTTTTTCCCTTTAGGTCGGAGGTCTGGCTCACCCTCACTCCAAGATCTTTTTCACCTTCTGATCTTTTCAGCGATACATTGCTTATGGTGTATCTATTACCAGGTTTTTCTCCCAAAAATAAATAACGCTGCATTTATCAATATTAAATTCCATCTGCCATCTGACTGCCCACTCGTTAAGTTTATCTAAGTCTCCCTGCAATATGTTTTACATCAGACTGTGATCCAATAATCCTACCAAATTTAGTACATCACAAACTTGCTGATATCACTGCTAATCCCACTATCCAAGTCGTTGATGTAAATCAAAAAATAGTAATGAACCCAAAAACAGACCCTTGTGGAACTCCACTTGTCCCCCAGTCCCCATTCAGATTTAGAACCATTTAAATTTAAATTTATTGGGTTAACCGGTTCGCAATACCGGTATTTTTGATACCCTACAACACTATTCAGACGATGGCGAAAGCGACCCCATCTCTCGCTGCCGTCGCGATGAGTGTTGCTACTGACGCTGGGGTTGCTGCTCTCGGAACTGGAGCGTTACCTGCTTCGACTCTGAGTGCTGCTGGTGGGGACGCACTTGCTGGTGCTTATGCTTTGCTGCCGGCCGGTGATGAAGGGCCAGAAGGTTCTGTTCCTGCAGCAGGCCCGAGTCTGCTATCCGCCGTTACGCAAAAGCCAACGCAAAGAAACACTAGAAGTGGAGCACCCAAAGCGAAAAAGTAATGGTCCGGTAAGACACTTAAACGTCAGACATATGTAAGTAGTTAAATTGCCTCAACAATGTCAATAGACCAAATACTTCTACCATTTCGTGAATTAAATGATACAGAATTAATCAATACCTTAAATGTAGAAAAAGAGCATAGATTTCCATTAAGTGTTATACAAAATCTTACATTTCACCCATTTACATTCAACGATGATGGGACTGCTTTAGATAACTATCTTGCTTCCCATGGCTTGAAAGAGCCGGTATGTAACTATTATTTTTGTGATGATTTTGAGTTAAATGACAAACTTATACCTTCCAATATGCATTTGTTATCATATAACATTAGTAGTTTACCACTCCATTTAGATACCTTCAGTGACCAATGTCTTCATGCAATTGATAATATAATAGATATCCTTGGTTTTTGTGAAACACGCTTAAATGACGAGATCTCTTCACTATACTATTTAAATGGATATAATACATATTTCAATAACAAATCTACTAAAGGCGGTGGCGTGGCCTTATATATTAAGAAAAAATTCAAAGGGGTAATTCATCTAGATATCTCTTTACAACTCCCACACATAGAAACCTTATTCGTACAGTGCACTGAAAATGATGTAAAGGTTTTGGTTGGGATTCTCTATAGACCACCTAATGCAAGCATACATGATTTCATGTCAACCCTTGAACAACTTTTAGAATCTACAGTTCCAAATCACAACCTTCCTACTTACTTAATGGGAGACCTGAACATAAATCTTCTTAAGCATACAGACAAAAGCGTAAATGAATTATTACAATTATTCTATACTTATTCATTCTTTCCTGTAATTACTAAACCTACAAGAGTAACAAATACCTCAGCGACGTTAATTGATCACATTTGGACCAATAACATGCAAAATTATCAGTCTAGTGGCATCATGTACACTTCAATAAGCGACCACTTCCCAGTCTTCAGTTCTTTTTCCATTCCTCAACAAAATGATAATTGCTCACACATCAAAATAACAAAAAGAATATTTACTAATGAATCTGTCAACTCATTCAAAACAGAACTATCACAATATAGTTGGCTAACGGAAATAGATGAAAAAGCGTAAATGATGCATTTGAAACTTACATCAGTTTTTTTACAAAATCTATATAATACTAAGTTTCCTGTCAAGCAAATCACAATAAAGAAAAACACTATGGCAAACCATACATAACTTCAGGTATTAAAGCGTCAATCAAACAACGCAATAGGTTGCAAAAAACTCTATGCCAAATGGCCCCTACTTATGAAACTACTTTCAAGAGGTATGAAATCAGCTTTCAGCAATAATAAGATCAGCTAAAGAAAACCACTTCAAAGACAAACTCAAAGAAAATGCAGGAAATACCAAGAAAACCTGGGATATCATAAAAACTCTCACGGGAAGAAATAAAAGCTCAGAACCACCACCTTCCATCACGTTCAAGACTGTACTTTGACAAATAGTGAGGACATAGCGGAGGAATTCAACAAATACTTTGTAACATGGCAAACACCTTAGCTCAAGACATACCAACTCTCGTCCATTCAGTAATTTCCTTCCAGAAACCTGTTGATATATCTCTCTATCTTAATCCAACAACAGTCACAGAAGTCGAATCCATAATTCACGGACTCAAGATATCGTCACCAGGTCACGACGACATTAATGCTAAAATTTTAAAAGAATGTTGTGAAGAGGTCTCTCCATTTCTTGCACATATTATAAATAAGTCTTTTAAAGAAGGTTCCTTCCCATGCAGTTAAAGATTGCAAAAGTAATACCATATATAAAAAAGGCGATACATCCTTACACACCAATTATAGGCCGATATCAATTCTACCAAGCTTTAGTAAAATTTTCGAAAAACTAGTAGCAGCAAGGCTAATCAACTATCTTTCCCAACATGCCTTATTAACAGAGTGCCAACATGGATTTCGCCAAACCATCAGTTGAACAGGCAATACACCAAATCACTCAAAGTATTTACAACGCCTTAGATAGTAAGTTATACCAACATAACTGTATTTTGTGACTTAAGTAAAGCATTTGACACTATCCACCACCCATTCTATTAGAGAAAACTACTGGTATACGGGATTCGTGGTCCGGCTTATAAATGGTTCCAGTGTTATCTAACCAAAGAAAACAATACGCAGTGTATGATAGGAAAACATCAAGTCTTAGACCCATTAATTGTGGTGTGCCTCAAGGCTCCATCCTAGGACCAATCTTGTTTTTAATTTATATTAATGATATCACACGTAGTAGCAATAAACTTAATTTTGTTCTTTTGCAGACGATACAAACATCTTTTATACAAGGAAAAGATCTCAATGAACTTAAAAATACTTTAAATGAAGAATTAGAGCAAGTATCAAATTGGATAAAAAGTAATAAACTTACGTTAAACACTTCAAAAAACTCACTTTATGGCATCAACACACTTTAAATCAACCCTATGATATGGAGATAAGAATTAACAATATATATTAAAAGAGGTAAAGGAAACTAAATTTTAGGAATTATCTTAGATAATAAATTAAACTGGCAACCACAATTCAATGCGATAAAAACTAAAATCTCTAAAATATCTGGTGTATTATACAGGGTAAGAAATCTTATAATTCAGACTGCTTAAGACAAATTTATCTATCATTGCATATCCACATATGATTTACTGTTCAGCAATTTGGGGAGGCGCTTACAAAACATACATAGATGATATTTTTATAGCTCAGAAAAAGCTAATCCAGATCATTTTCATCAGCTTAGATATGCCCACACTAATCCCCTATTTGTTAAATACAAACTACTTAAATTTCAGGACATTATATCTCTCAGACATATGTGTTTGTACATAAAGCTCTCCATAGGCATCCAGTAAATAATGATTTTAAATACCTCTCCCACAATACTGATACACGAAGGCCCAAAGATCTCAGACTCCCATTATGCAGGACAACACATGTACAACAAAACGTCCTTTTTAGAGCAGCAAAACTGTGGAACCAACTCCCAGATGACATGAAAAACATCCCAACCCTCAATTCATTCAAATACAAAACTAAGCTCAAGATATTCGAAAATTACCAGCAAGATAGCTAAATAGTTAATACCTCTAATCATGACTCCATCTATTCAAATATAGCTATCATTATCATTTATATTATTTTTATATTATTAGAATTTATTACTATTATTATTATATTATTATTATTAATATATTATTACTTTTGATTTGTTTTTATTATAACAATTTAAATGAACCCATATTTATATATATATTTTATTTTTATTTTTTATAACATATTTGATACATTGTTCCCACGACTGTTGTAATTTAAAAAAAAAATCTAAGGCATCAGGTCCATAAAGAGTCTCGGCTCAATGGACCGCGGCTTGTATATAATTATTAATGAATAATCAACTTTATGTATGTTATGTTAAGCCTAATAAACAATCAATCAATCAATCAATCAATCAATCAATCAATCAATCTCGGCGGTCCTGAGTCCTCCCCGAAGCGCCCCTGCCCCTTCCCCTGCCTCGTGTGCCTCGTCAGGGTTTTTTACAGGAGTTGTCCAGTCTTCTTTTTTTAGCATGAATTAGTCATGTGTTGATGGCGGCCACTCTTCCCACGCCACCGCCGCCTTACGCAAGTCCGCGCCGGCAGCCTTACGCAAGCAGGACAGGCGGTGTTTATGCAAGGGTGGGGAGGTGAAAGGAAAATGTTGTCGCTTTCATAAGTTTGAGAAAAGGGAAATGGTAAACTTGACATTATAAAGAACCGTAATCGAACCCTGTGTTGATATTACCTAAGTCAATTTACTACTATATAGTCATCATATAGATATAGTCGTTTGATCTAGGAAATTGCCTTCTAAATATTTGTGAGACACTTTTTTTAACACGTTGGGTATGGGAAGAATATACTTCATTTTATTCCTCAAGATAGACCCTTAATGAACTTCCCTGTGTTAATGCCACACTTGAGTCTAGGATGTTACAAGAGAATGATTTGTTTGCGCGTCAGAGCATGTTTGCCAGACCAAGTGCATGTTCACTGATAAGTTTGCATTAGTTATTATCATAGTGTGTGTGTTGTGTGTGTGTGTGTGTGTGTGTGTGTGTGTGTGTGTGTGTGTGTGTGTGTGTGTGTGTGTGTGTGTGTGTGTGTGTGTGTGTGTGTGTGTGTGTGTGTGTGTGTGTGTGTGTGTGTGTGTGTGTGTGTGTGTGTGTGTGTGTGTGTGTGAGAGAACCCCTTCATCAGAGAAGAGGAAACCTTACTAACATTTTGTGATTTTTTGGTAGATCTAAATAGTTATAGCAACTCGTGTGAGTGTCCTTGAGGCAGCTGGCGATTCTTGGTACAGACGAATACTGTCGAACAGCCACCGCCAAAACGACATGGCTGTTCGTTTGTACCAAGAATCGCAGCTGCCTCAAGGACACTCACATGAGTTGCTATAACTATTTAAATCTACCAAAAAATCACAAAATGTTAGTAACGTTTTCTCTTCTCTGATGAAGGGGTTCACACACACACACACACACACACACACACACACACACACACACACACACACACACACACACACACACACACACACACAACACACACACACACAACACACACACCACACACACACACCACACACACACACACACACACACACACACACACACACACACACAACACACACACACCACACACACACACACACACACACACACACACACACACACACACGCGATAAGTTGCGATCACTATTCCCTCGGATCCTTGTGGTTATGTGATCGTTTCAAGATATGAACAAAACACATCACCCCTTTACGCCCAGATCTTTCCTTAGCTATATAAATCGTCTGTTGTTAGCCATAAATCTACAAAAAGTAACTAAATAAACTAAAGTAGATAGTGGATAAGGATACTAAACAGGTCATATCTATAAAACATTGCTTATATTCATTAAAATCGTCTAATAATACCCAAATTACAATGGAAACTAGGGGGGGGGCACTCAGTAGAGCGCATACCTCCGCCCGAATATTTCATCAACTGGTTGCATGATATATATATATATATTTTATATATATATATATATATATATATATATATATATATATATATATATAATATATATATATATGCACTGCACTCAGTATGAGCGCATACCTCCGGCCGAATATTTCATCAATTGGTTCCCATGGCAACAGTTGTCAATAGATTTCATCCAAAATTAAATGAGTTCTTCCTTATACCAAATAGACTGGTTTATACCGAGTTTGGTCCAAAAATCTATTCGTAACTTTTCGAGAAATCCTGTACACTAACAAACAGACAGACAGACAGACAGACAGACAGACAGACAGATCGGGGTGAAAACATAACCCCTCCAACTTCGTTGGCGGAGGTAATTACGTTGTGGGCCTCAAGGGGTTAAAACCGCTCTGTAAATGTTAGTTCAAGTGCCAGTAAGAAAAACTCTTCTCCGTGACGTCATATCCTTGTGTTAGTGTTTCCCTTGCGTGCATTTAATTTCAGTGAACTCAAACTTCCTATTTACTGACATTTTTTTTCCAGTGATAATATTTCCTTCCTCTTCGTTGTTTTCCTCTGACAAACAAACTACCATAAATGTAGTACCTTTTCGTCACGCATGGCGGCGAGAACAATGACAATACAATGACAATCTTATAGTTTCACCGTGTCTTCCTTCTGTTTTGTTCGTGTGTTCGTGGTATTAATGTGTTTGTCTTAATAAACGTGTTTGTTCGTGTTATTCAGAAATACAATGTCACTTCTGGAGGACGCGAGGATGTTTACAGCACTTCAAATTCTCTTCATTACTAGATAACCACGGAAAGAGGACGCAAGCTGCTCTGAATTTCTAGAAACATTCATTTTGCTGTGCCAAGAATCGCCTCATGTCACTTAACCTATCACCCACGTATCCGAGCTTCACTTTCTCTACACAACACCTTTGCCCTTAAGAAATGCCTACCCACTACCGGTAGGGAGACCTCAGCGTCTATCTCTAACCTTTCTTGCTTCCTTCAGATGTCCTTCGTCTCACGTCCTTTTAAAGCCTCCTGGACTTAGCGTAGATTTTAAAAAGAAATTGGGAAAAAAACTGATTCACAAATAGGGTGGTAAATGTTTGGAATGGACTCAGTCGTCAGGTAGTTAGTGCGGAGTCAATAGGAAGCTTTAAAAGGAGGCTAGACAATTTCATGGATGGGGATGAAAGGTGGATGTAGGTAGTATTAATTAAGTAACAGGAACTACCACGTGTATAGGTCTCACGGTTCTTGTAGCTTCCTTATTTTCTTATGTTCTAATATTCTTATGGACTTGACATGGCTTGACAATATTATTCCTTTTCTTACACTGCTCTTCACGCATTCATTTGTCCTCCTGCTCCTCCTCCTTCCTTTATAATGGTTGCTCTACGCACACAATGTTGCAATAATCTTAAAGTAGCAGGTGATGTAACACGGATGTAAAGGAATCACTAAGTGGCTTGTGGGAGTGTTTGAATGGTCGTTTGGTAAGAAAGGGTTGGCGCCTCAACTCTCAAGGTCTTCCTTGGTTTATCGTCACGTTTGCTAAGCTTTTCCTGGTATTGTTTGAGTCTGTTTGTCTTTTAATCAATGCATGTTTGATTTTCTCCTCTGGTGTTTGTTCTTCTGTTTTGGGGTTCTTGTATCAAGGTATCTAAGGAGAATCTCAACTACTTCCTCATACCAAGTTAAATTATTCGTAACCGTGTATGGTGATTACTTCTTTGCATTTGCATAATAATTCATGTTCTTTTATGAATTTTTATTCTCAGTTTCTAATATATATTTCTTAGTGTCAGTTTTTTTCTTCTCTCTCTCTCTCTCTCTCTCTCTCTCTCTCTCTTCTCTCTCTCTCTCTCTCTCTCTCTCTCTCCCCTCTCTCTCTCTCTCTCTCTCTCTCTCTCACTGATTTATGATAATTAAGTCACCACAGCTCCTGAACAACGATGCCTATATTTAGCGAGGAAGACGAACAATGAAAAACGTCACCCTTGGAATGCCATTAACGACGCCACGTATAGGAAGGGACTCCTGCTGATTAAAACGTGTCCCTGATGCGTATCAAGTTTTGTGACGTAATGCGGCGAATTGTTCAGCTCAGATGCTCACGTGTCACGGTCGGGGGGGCATGAACCGAGTATATTATCCGATTCCTTGGCATGAACTGACGTTGTGATCTCGACTTCCCTTCTTGATCTGACCCCGCCTTCACGGCACGGTCATGTTTTGATCCTCTTTATCAGGGTCATATAGTACCTGCTCTCTATAGATATTTTCACACTAAGACTTATCCTATACCAACATAATTGAAATAGTGTGCAGATTCAGGAACCGTGTATAAAAATTTAATGCGATCAAAAGTACCCGAGCAATGAGAAGTTGAAGCCAAATAAGTGGGAAAAATGTTTAAAATGTTCGTATGAAAATTTTGAATATTTTCGTATATATGTGCTTACATTACAGTGACAAATTTACACTATTTCAATGCAAAATTTCCTCGGAAGACGATGCTGGCCTCAGTTTTTCTTTAACCCTTCACGCCCAGATCTTTCCTTTACTATAAAAAAAAAATTGTATGTTGTCGAGCCATAAAATTAAGAAAAGTCACTTAATATACCAAATTAGCTACCCTAGTGGACAAGAATACTAAACAGGTCACATCTATAAAATATTCCTTACATTCATTAAAACTAGGCACCCAAATTACAATGAAAATTACGTTCTGGGTCTCAAGGGGTTAATATCAAATGGAATTGTCAGGAAATCGAGTAAGAGTGAGGTGTGTGAAGTTGTTAATATTTTGTTTTGTTTACGTTGGAACCTCTAACACTGTAGGCTATTACCTTCCTTTTTTAGGCATTATCTTCTTTTCTTTGATGGCTCTGGTGGCTGGTCCTCGCCCGTGGTGGCGCAGACTGGATTTTTATAGTAACACCTGTTATGGTTTTCTGTGATGACAAATGTTATGAAATAAAAAAATTCAAAACAACCCAAAAAATATAACAAATATAACCAAAAATTTCCGTATTTTTTTTCTTTTCTGGTCAAGTAAAAATACAAATAAGACACAGGAATTAAACTTTTTATGATCTCATTTTTTTAATACATATTTGCACATAAAGACTGCTACACATGGTTATTGTACGTAAAAGCGACAAGAAGTAGGTACGTATTACAGTGTGTAACTATATGGCTCGTCATGATCAGGGTGCAGTGATTTGGGCCTTCAGAGATCCGTGTGTGTGTGTGTGTGTGTGTGTGTGTGCCTCGCTCTGCCCCATCACAGTGAGGAGGAAAGGGGTGAGGGAGGGCGGAAGATGATCATAAACTACTAAACTGTACTAACCACCGCGCCCGCCTGTCCTCCCCACACCGATATGATGCAAGGGAAGAGCCAATTACTGCCCCGGCACCCTCGTCTCACCTCGCCCAGGCCGCCGCACCCGAAGACAGGCAGACACTCGCACGGGTCCTCACTCACCAACCTGGAACACATGTTACAGCGGCAGGGCACCACTAAAATGTTCCCCGCTGTGGGTCGTATCGTCACTACGGGCGTTGGCTTGATGGTGATGGTATTGGGGTGCGTGGGGGCAGGTAACCATGGGCAGGAGGGGGTAGGTAACCATGGGCAGGTGGTGGGGGCAAGTAACCGTGAGCAGGAGGGGGTAGGTAGCCAATTACAGGTGGGGGTAAGTATCCATAAGCAGGAGGGGGCAGATAACCATGGGCAGGTGCGGGTGGATGGCCATGGGGAGGCAGCGTCATGTATTTGTTTAGTAAGTTTCTCTGTAGTCGTAGTCCAAAGTCATGAGGATCGTTCGGCCTCATCAGAAACTTGGTCACCGTCTGCATCGCTGTGACGGTGTAATACACGGGCCTCTGGGACGTGCAGGTGACGAGGGTGTCCTGGTGGGCCGAGGTCGAGGCCGCCACCACCACCACTACCACCAGGGCCAATCGCACCACCACCGGGAGGGTCATGGCCACTTTAACTCGATATCCGTACCGCGCCGTGCCTGTGTCGGGATGGAATCAGTCAAGGCAAGGTCTCATGATGGCTAATAATGATGTCTGCTGTGTGTGAGGTATAACCTGCGGCAGAAAACACTCACCGAACCATAAAACTCCTCACAAGAGACAAGAAGTGTAATAGGAACTCTGCGTCGGACCGTCCCGCGAAACCTTTATATCCAGCTGGTGGAGACTGGAGAGCAGAGGCAGACGTCTGGAAGGGCTGAGGGATCGTCACTACTCAACAGAAGGCGGAAAGACCGTAGGTGGTAGAGACGCTTGTGGGGGGACGATCAGCCTTGCCAACGTGCTTGTCATGGGCACTGTTTGTCGAAGGAGGGACGGATGTGTCAGGTGGCCTCGCTCCTGTCCACCTGTGTCTGTGTGTGTGTGTGTGTGTGTCTCAGTCACGTCCACAAAACAAATAGATATGGGGATTTCCAAGTGATTAAGGCTCTTGAGGATGTTCAGGCTCTTGATACTAACCCTCAAGCAGCCGTCTTTACTCTATAAGATGACGAGCACTTCGGTTTCCATGGCACTTTTTCGTCATGAGGCTCACCTTTGCCCCAGATCCTCCTGCTCATGGAAAACCCCCTTGTGTAACGCAGGCAACATTACGGTCCCGCCCCTCACGGAAGCTGCAGACGTGGCTCTTGCAGCAGGGCAGGGCGTGTGGGTGGGGGGCATTCGTAGCCTTTTCAGAAGTATATAAGTCTTGAAAAATCCTGGTCAAGGCCATGAATTCCACACCCCCCCAAAAAAAAAAAAACACAAACACGTAAACTCTTGATTAAAAAGGAAGCAAAAATATGCACAGGAAAGTATATCAAGATATTGATTTCGTCATAGCATAATTTTATAGTATATTATAAAATACACAGGAAGTATAATTATGATGTGGTTTGCTATTAACGCACGACAGAATTCCATCTCCTGACCTTCAACTTGATTATATTGTCATACATAATGTCATTGGAAGGATAAAAGACGTCATCATAATTATACATGATGTCATTCATACTTTGCAACAAAAAGCTAGTATTTTCTCTCTCATTTAACGTGACAGGTTAACAGATCTGTTGAGGCTCCATCCACAGACCCCACAGACCCCATGGAGCCCGTGTTAAGAATGGTTCCTTCCCTTAGGGGGGTGAAGGCCGAAAGGGTGAAGAGGGGGGCAGGAATAAAGGACTCACGAGGCCGTACACACACACACACACACAGGCACACACACAGGCACACACACACACAGGCACACACACACACACACACATACACAACAAGGAAACACGTAGGGTACACGTACTTACCCACTGGTGCCAGACTGGTGGACAGCATACTCGCACGCCATCCAGCAGGTCGTAGGTTCGAGGCTCGCTCCAACCTTCTAGGCTGTTTACTGAAAAAAAGCGGGCAATTACTGTTTCCCTTGAGCAAGGAGATGGGGTGTGTGTGGTGTGCGAGGTCCCAGCATTATTAGCATATTAAAGACCGATCTTTATGAGTTCCATAATTATATAAGTTAACGATCGCGAGTTCAGGGCCCAATCAAAACCATGGTGAATAACATACACATGCATACAAGATCAAGGTTTCTGTTAGTGTTCAGACATTAGGTGATCCCTACTCTCTTTTGAGCATGTATGCTCTGTAATGTGGCTACACATTATGTGTCCATTGGTGGAACTGCGGGGGGGTGGCACGTGCCCCCTATTTTTGGTCGGTGCCCCCCTTTTTCACAAGTGTCCCCATACCGTTTTTACACCCCTTATTCCGCCACTGCTACCAAGTTTCACGAAAATACCCGAATCTCTCATGTTCTATTAAAAAAAATAATAATTCAAAGCAGTGCCCGTTGCACTCGCCCAGAGCGTAGCGCAGGTAACCACCGGTGGGATCCAGTGGCGTACCCAGAAAATTTAAAAGGGGGGGGCCAAAATATGAATATATATATATATATATATATATATAGATATATATATATATTATATATATATATATATATATATATTATACATAACAGACCACATATAATATATATATATATATATATATAGATTATATATAGTATATAATTATATATATAATTATATATATATTATACATAACAGACCACACATATATATATATATATATTATACATAACAAACCACATATATATATATATATATTATACATAACAAACCAATATATATATAATATATAATAGTATAGATAATATATATATATATATATGTATATATATATATATATATAATATATATAATATATATATATATATATATATATATTAAAAATATAGTAATAGTTATAATATATATATAATAATATAGTATATATATATAATATATATTAGAATATATTTATATATTATAAATATATTTATATATTATAAATATATTTATATATTATAAATATATGTTATATATTATAAATATATTTATATATTATAAATATATATATATATATTATAAATATATTTATATATAATAAATAGATTTATATATATAAATACATTTATATATTATAAAGATATTTATATTAAAATATATTTATATATTATAAATATATTTATATATATATATATATTTATATATTATAAATAATTTATATATATAAATATATTTATTTATATTATAAATATATTTTAATATTATAAATATATTTATATATTATAAATATATTTATATATTATAAATATATTTAATATTATAAATATATTTATATATAAATATATTTATATAAAATTATAAATATATTTATATATTATAAATATTTTATATATTATAAATATATTTATAATTATATATATATTTATATATTATAAATAATTTATTTATAAATATATTTATATATTATAAATATATTATATATTATTATATATTTATATATTATAATATATTTATATATATAAATATATCTATATACTAGCCGCAAAGCCGCCCTCCGGGCGGACTTTTTGGCTAGCTCCTGCGGAGGGCTATTGGTGGGCCTTCGGCCCACCAAACACAGACTCTCCAGATAGCCCCTTCTAACTTTCCTGAAATCATGGATGTAGAAATGCATGTATTAACGCCAACCCATTCACATCACCCCCAACCCATTCATCACCCATTACCCATCACCTTCCACCCATTCACTCACCCATTACCCATCACCCCCAACCCATTCATCACCCATTACCCATCACCACACACCCATTCACTTACCCATTACTCATCACCCCCCACCTATCCTACCCATCACCCCACCATCACCCCCCCATTACTACCCATCACCCCCACCCATTACCCTCACCCAACCCTTCACTCCCCATTACCATCACCCAATCAAGGTTTCCTCAATCGCAACACTTTTTTTCACCCTT
>JACEEZ010012198.1:42500-139266 GCA_016584305.1 Chionoecetes opilio | reverse complement strand
ATTGGTGCCTTCTAATCTTATAAGGCTTTCAGCTCATCGCCCTGTCCTGGGAAAATTTCTGCTCCTCCATCCCACACTCTTATTATACCTCCAGGTGTCTTCTTAATCCCGCATAATTGGCCTTTCTGAATTAGGTATTCGATGCCTATTGCCACTTAATTTTCCAACTTCCCATTTTAAGCTAAATCTGATCTCATAATGGTCGCTATTATCTAAATTCCCCCCGATCTCCACATTTGTAACTAAATCGTCTCTATTTGTCAGCAATAGATCTAGAATATTATCTCCTCTAGTAGGCTCCTTGATTGCTTGACTTAGGAAGTTATCCTGGATTATATTTAACAATTCATCTGCATCGCTGTCACCTATGATTAAATCCCAGTCTATATTCCTAAGATTAAAATCTCCCACCACGCATAATCGATTATATCTGCAGGCCTTGTTTATTTCTTCCCATATAGGAGCTGAATCCTCTGTACATAAGTTTGGAGGCCTATACACTACACCCAAAACCATTTTCTCAGTTCCCTCCGTAACCTCTACCCATATAGACTCTATGCTGTCATCTGTTTTTATAACATTGTTAACACAACACTGCAATGCATCTCTTGCATAAAGCGCAACTCCTCCTCCTCGTCTGCCTACTCTGTCCTTGTGAAATAACTTATACCCAGCTATCTCGACTTCCGGATCGAATACCTTTCCTGACATAGAGCTAAGGCCCTATGGTAGCTCCGTTGTGTATTTATGTAGATAGGCATAGTACCTAATAACTGAGTCTAGGAACTTTTGTGCCTGTGTTAAGCCCAGATGAGAAGTTAGTCGTTTCGGGTATTATTATTTCGAGTGAGTTTTCGGTGAAACCATTGGAGCTGTGATGTGATTACTTTCGTGATGATTATAAAGCAACCCTGTTAACGAGTCGTTCATTAAGTCCCAGTTATCCTCATATATTCTCTAAATCTTTAGATTCACTTTTTTCCCACTTATTGTGGGTGGTGGCAGCGTAATCACCAGGTTTGTAGAGCCCTTCAAATTAACATCTAGCCAAAAGGGGGGGGCACTATACAAGCACAAGGTTTCCTGACCAACCAGTCCTCTACTGTGTATAAGTTGCTGGCTAACCTGTCTGCCCAACAGACACCCACCAAGGATATCAACGAGCTAACTATGCAAGAAATTATCGCCTTCATGAAAAACCAGTTCGACCCTAAACGGTTCATCATTCGTGAGCGATTTAAGTTTTGGAGTGACATGCAACGGAAGCCAGGTGAAAGTATTCAGGAAAAGGCCGCACGTATTCGACAAGACGCTGCTATGTATAGCTTCGTGTGACTTCTCATCGATCCAGGACCCACAAGACGAGGCGCTACGCACCCGCTTCATTTGTTCTGTTAACAATGAAGCCGTTTTGAAGGCCCTTTTTAAAATCAAGGATGATAAGCTGAACTTCACCCGAGCCATCCAGATCGCGACCGAAGTGAAGGATGCTGCCAAGGTTGCGAAGGAAACTGTGTATGGTCACTCTGCCAAGCACGTGAACAAGATCTAGCCTGACGTGAGTACCCGTGCCAAGTACCAGTCGCGACTAAATAAGCGCTCCAAGTCAGCCGACAGTCGTAAGGAGGTAGTTAAGTGTTACCGGTGTGGGAAGCTGGGGCACAAAGCTCACCTATGCAGGTTCAAGGATGCTATTTGCAGCTTCTGCAAGTTCAAAGGGCATCTGCAAGTTGTGTGCATGAAAAAGAGCGGCAGGAAAGACTGCAGGTGAAGCATATCTCCAAGCGTAAGCTCATCCAACAAGTTTCCATGGAGAATGCCAAGCTCCCCAAGCTGATGGGAGCATCAGCATACAGGGACTACGTACAGTGTCGGGTGGAGCTGGACACAGGCACCGGAGAAAACTTTCTATCCACGAAGATATGGACACAGCTTGGAAAACCGGCGTTGCAAGACTTTATATATATATACTGTGCGACATGAATCGGCGAGCAAACACAATGCCCGTCTTAGGTAAGCTCATGACTACTGCAAAGTCGCTCGATTCGAGCCAGGAGTGCATCATATACCCTTCATAGTGTCTTCAGTCCCTAATCTCACACTGCTGGGAAGGGACAATCAATCAATCATTGGGGGCATACGCCGGGGGACGCGTCGCCTCGCCCACCCTACGACGCCACTCCCGGGGTCACCACGCGCGAGTCTCCATGCAGGCTCCTTTCCCATACCAAGCAGCTCTCGACAAGAAACATCAACTTGCCCCAGCCACGAGCCTTGTGGGCGCCCTTGGCCTCCTCCACGCCGGATTGTCTCTTACAGATACAACCCGATGGGAAGGATCGGTTTCAGGGTAGCGTGCCACATGCCCATATAGCCGAAGTTGGCGCTGACGGACTATGCAGGTAATAGGCTTCGATTCAGTCTCACGGTGCAATCGCTGATTTGACACGTAATCATCCCAGCGATACTCCATGATTCTGCGAAGACACTTATTACCAAAGACATCGATTCGTCTCTTCAAGTCACTATTTAGTGTCCATGTCTCACAACCATAGAGTAAGACAGGGATCACAAGCGACTTCAAGATCCGGATCTTTGTCCTCCTGCACAGGTACCGACAACGCCAATTAAATACTCCCGCTGAGCGAGTCCATAACACCGTGGGCTATGCCAATCCGCCGTAAGACTTCTTGACGTGACCCGCCGTCATTATGGACTGCGCTACTAAGGTATGTAAGACTTTCCAAGATCTCAATGTCCTCGCCGCACGCATGAACAGACTGTACTGTTTCATCTAGTAAGCCTCCAAACACCTGGACCTTGGTCTTAAGCCAGGAGACCTCAAGTCCCAAAGGCTTTGCCTCCTCGTGCAGCGCCTCGAGAGCCATCACCAGGACCTCCAGCGACTCAGCAAAGATTACTACTGCATCATCGGCAAAAACAGATCAGTGATCTTGGTGTTGCTGACGGATGCTCCACAATCACTTTGATCAACAACTTTGTCCAATACCCAGTCCATACAAGTGTTGAATAGTGATGGGGCAAGGACGCACCCATGCCTCACTCCTGTATTAACAGGAAAGAAGCTGGATACACCTGCCCCACACTTCACAGCACTCTCTGTCCCAGAATACAGACCAGTTATCAAACCAATAGTCCTTGCAGGAATCCCGCGAAGTCGCACAAGATCCCAGAGTGACTCACGATGCACTCAGTCAAACGCCTTCTTGAGATCAACATAGGCTGCAAGTATCCCCTGTCGAAACTCACGTAGGCGTTCCACCAGGACACGAAGCGCTAGGATACGGTCCGTTGTTGACGTACCAGGCGTGAACCCAGACTGCTGAGGTCTCTGATGCTTCAGCAAATGACTGCGGATCCGTGTTAGCAATAGATGGCAAGCACCTTGCCTGGCACGCTGAGCAGTGTAATACCGCGGTAATTGTTGCAGTCCTGACGGCCTCCTTTCCCTTTCCAGATAGGGACGACCAGCCCCCTTTTCCAGTCAGGAGGAACGGTACCTGATTGCCACAACGGCAGGCAGGACAGCATGCAACCCGCGGATCATGGCCTCACCCCCAGCTTTGAGGAGCTCCGCACTGATATTACAAACACCAGCTGCCTTTCCACCTCTCAACTTTGCTACAGCCTCTCAGATTTGTCAAGAGAAGGTGCGGTTTCGTCGATGGGAGGATCGGCATCCACTGCCTGTAACCCAGTGGTGTTGAAGCTGCTCAGTTGGAGGGTCCACCGTGAACAACTGCCCAAAGTACTCAGCCAACGAGCCATCTGCCCATCCATGTCCGACACGAGCGCCCATCTGCTGGTCGAATAGCGCTCGCCCGAGATGGAGACTTGGAACGGAGCTTCTTCAGGGCTCGGTAGGCGGGTCGGAGGTCATTAGCGTTCAATGACTCTCGACATCCTCAACGAGACTCCTGACATACCTCTCCTTGTCTCTCCCCAGGAGGGTTCTAGTCCGGCGTGACAGAGCCCTGTGCTGGCCTGGTTCCCAGCCAGCCTGGCAGCGCGACTCTCTTTCGATTTTCTCCAGCGTCTTCGTCGAAACAAAAACCACGCCTTGACCTCGGACGCTCCCCAATACACTCCTTGGCAGCCTGTAGAGTTTTTACGTTTGAAGGTATCCCACAGTTCTACAGGGTCCTCGAGGGCACCGAACACATCCAATCGATTTGAGACTGCCACCGCATACGCATGGGCACATGTCAAGTCCTTCAGTTTCTCAAGATGAAACACAGTATGGTTACCTCATGAGATTTTTCTGGACTTGATATGAAGCTTAAGTGTAGCAACAACAAGTCTGTGATCTGTTCCAAATAACTCACCACTCTGGTAAACCCTGCAGCTCTGGAGGATCCTCCAACGAGTACTAACGAGGACGTGGTCAATCTCCTTAGCTACCCCTCCGGCATTACTATAACATGTCCAGCGGTGCAGCTCTGGTCTCTGATACCAAGACCCTGCAATTCCCAACCTTCTGGACCTTGCAAAATTCAGAAGCAGAGAACTGTTGTGTGTTTTGGTACCGGACCCATGGGGACCAACACATAACTCGTAGCCATCTCTCACAGTGCCAGTAGTAGCATTGAAGTCGCCCATCGCTGGAAGGACGCCATTTGTGTTGATGCCAGGGTTTTTAAGCCTTTAACAACTGTGTGTTGGAATGAAATTTATTTATAGTTAATTCTCCACTGACGAATAAATTCTCCTCATCACAACTGAATTGGAATGAACTTAGTTTTAGTAGGGGATTGCTGCCACCAGTCCAAGCGGGTAGTCCTATGGTCTACCCTTTGAACACGATTTACTATATAAGGATTACGGTAGTCGTGGGGATACTGTTAGCATACCGAGTAAGTCTGAACCTCTCTTGGGACGTGGGGAAATATTTCCATAACAGGGGAATAGTCACCTGGGGTTTTTGCAAGAAACAAAGAATCTCTACTTTAACTCATTTGTTTATTTAACAAGAAATCATTCTTGGTTGAAACTTAAGTACATGTATGGTTTAATTTAGCGAGGAAAGCTCTAAAAGCATAACCTACCTCACTGGACTATATTCTTAGAACTACCATCTACATACACACAAGATGAACACCATAGATATACATGGAGAACATAGGGGAGGGAAAATGTGAGAGTAATGAAACTGTTTGCGCTTACACGACCATATGAGACCACGTGCTCCACTGTGAGACGTCCACAAGCTTACCTTGCGGAGCGAGGAAGAGAGATTCCTTAATTAGTCGGGGGGGCTATCGCTGGTATAAGCTACCTATCCCATTTCATGAGCACTCAACACAATATGTCAGTCGATATACTTCTATCCTATCAAAAGGGGAAAGGGGGGGAGGAGACACATGTCGACACACTTACCTTGCGGAGCGAGGAAGAGAGATTGCCTTCCCTTGGTGAAGTGTGGCGCGCGG
Organism: Chionoecetes opilio; assembly: GCA_016584305.1. NCBI lineage: Eukaryota > Metazoa > Arthropoda > Malacostraca > Decapoda > Majidae > Chionoecetes > Chionoecetes opilio. Next base: position 133,816 of record JACEEZ010012198.1, on the reverse strand, counting down.
AAAACCACAAACGCGGGGAGAAAAATAAAAAATGTTTTGATACTCATGAGAGGCTTCCCCTGAAGGGATGTGAATCGTCGAACGACTCTTATTAGCTAAGGAAGTAAATATACGTATGAAATGAGTGCCTATGACCCATTCTTTTAATTTGATGTAGGAAAATTTAATTCATGACTCTAATATTCGGGAAGGTTTTACTTCATATAGGACAACCTACGAACACGCTTTTGAGAGTGACGGGTATTTGGAGTCGTGAAAGAAACTTGGTCGACTTTTAATTCAGCGAATGACTCGACTAACCTATACATTTATATGCGTAACACAACTCTATTTTGTCTGTTTTTAAGGACGCTCAGAATCTAAGAGTGTTATTCGATCTGCCAGGAGGATAAGGGGGGAATAAGAAGTGTTGACTCTACAAGTTATTGGCAATCGCGAAGTAAATGTCTCACATATTATGACTCGTGACTCTGGCGTGTGGGGGGGGGAGAAGGATGGAGGGGGGGGAAGATAGGAATGGAAGAGAGAGAGAGAGACATACGAATGAAAGATAAATAATACGAGAAAAGAATAATTTGAATGGTCTTATTATAATAAATAACCTGTTCCCCTATATACTGGATTTAGGCAACAATTAGTTCTAGATTAAACATGGGTTATTGAAACCTTCTCTTTCCTTTCATAGACATAACTCGGGAATCATAGGATGGAAATTTCCATAATTTCTTTGGAATTTCCCGGCACTACAATTGCTGAAATGCGAATCTCGTTGGACAAGGTCGTAAATTCCCTACGGGAGTCAGCGAAGGAAGAATCATCTGTCTACACAGTTAACACGACCCAGTCAGACAAATCACTACAGAAGGCTTGTCAGGAGCTGTGTGATGTCTTCTCCGACTTGTTCAAGCCTGAACTGGGATGCTTGAAAGACTTCGAACTGGAAGTTCAGTTTAAGCAAATGCCCAGCCGATTTTCTGCAAGCCAAGGTCTGTAACATTTGCTATTCAAGATGACTTGGCTCGAACCTACGATGCAGGTATATATCCACTAGAGTACGCCGTATAACAAAAATTCTTTTTCTCAACTTTGGCATGCCAATTTTCTATGTAAAATGGAATTCTAAGACGATTTTATCTGTTTCCATTTCCGCATTTGAGCAATTCTTACTATGCAAATCGCACTTTTATATTGCACCCTCATCGAATAATGCTTAAATGAGTACGCAGTGTCCGGTTGGCCCTGTGTATTGCATCATGCACCAATATGAGTTCCAAATGACTAGCGTGGTAAGCTCTTTCTGATCAGTTGGTTCATCAGGCACTACATCACAGTGTCACAGCCTCTACGTTGGCCTAGAACGTGTCCATCATGTCCTTCTTAGACCTGAAGCAGGGCATGGTCTCCCGTGGTGGGCCCGAGCCCGGATGAACCCGTCTCTGGCCTGCTGCCCCACCACTGCTGCCGCAGCCTCTGTCACCTGCTTCACGACTCTTTCGGTGCTCTGAGTGTGGATAGAAAACTCCGGAACCTAGTACGACTTGACCAGGATCTCCTGGATCTGATCCCGGACAGTGAACAGGTGAATGCCGGCTCGTGCACCTGGCCAGGCTGCCAGCTGATCAGTGTCTGCAAGCTGGTGGCGGACAAGTTCAGCTTGGGTGTGATGCGAGTCTTACACTGGTGTCCCCATACTCCTCGCCAGCTCTCAGCTTCAAAATCTGGGTCACGGCGAACCTGCGGTCGTCCTCACTCTGACTCGCCATCAGCGAGAGGAGGACATATTCTAAGTGTGCGAACCATGCTCCTGTCCGCACGTAGGTCACAGCTGTTTGGACCTTCTTGGGCTGCGACCTCATCACTCTGAGCTGCGTGAGGATGTGCTTGGGGCCGTCCTCTAGTCTGTGGTGAACCTTGATGTCGTAATAGAGTTTGAAGTACACCTGCAGGCAGTACTTGACTAGGATTTCCAGGGTGTTCAGTTCTTTGCCAGTCAGTCCATGCTTTCTGGTCCACATGTACATGAGCGACTGGGCTGTGGTGAGCCATCTGGAGTGGACACCTTGCACACTTGATCTCCTGCAGCTCGGACGGGAGAACGCCCCGCTTCACAGCCTGGACCAGCTGGTAGGAGACCTGCTGGTCAGTGGACATGTTGACCAGGATATACTCCGGTATCTCCGTGAGATCTTCACCGCCTGGCACTCCTCTGAACTCTGCGTTGTACTGCATCTCATTAATGCTGGACAGCAGACTGCACACTGGACCCGTGAAGCCAGTGTCAGATGAGGTAGGCCCGTCGATGCTGGTGATAAGGTGGCGCAGGGGCAACTCGTTTGTGTGCAACACGCATATACTCCAGAAGAGCTTGCGTCCCAGCATCTTCTCCAAATGGGCGTGAGTACCACCCTTCCACCCCGTGTTGGCCCTAGTTGAGTCACCTTGCAGTACGATCAGTGAATCGGTGGAGTCATATGTCACCAGCAGATCATAGAGAGCCTGAGCCACCTTGAACACAGGCTTCTCAGGTGGCACCGGGTCCTCTGGTACAAAGTGCCAAAGGTATCTTCCAGATGGCTCCTCTGTCACTGACACATGCTCCTCCCTGATCAACCTTGGGTGCAGTTTCCCATAGGTGTCGGGCACCATCGCCCTGGTCTTGTCCTTCCTCCCATCGTAACCCAATCCAACTATTTTGGTACCCTGGTGCTTCCCCTGGTCAAGGTCCCTGTCTGATGCCATGGCATCCTGCCTGGCCCTCCTCAGCTTGTTAGGATCGCAGACCAGGTACGACATGTCTGGAGAGAGGTGGCCGTCAGCGATAAGGTCCTGGAGGAATCCAGAAGCCAAGGCAGCAGCAGCAGTGGGCGGAACGTCGAACCGGATGCTTGGATGCGGAGCTGGACTTCGACCGTACGTGTTTGACCGACTTACGCTGTTTTGTTGTGACTTTTGGAGTTTGGTGATAGGACCTTAGACCTTAAACAGTATCCAGCCCTGAAACTATCTACGTTGGGTAAATAATAACGTGGAAAATCCAGTTGCCAGGACAAAGGTTTTTACCCGAAAAACGAGGCGATTTTGTATGAAAAGTGAGCTTTCCGGCGTCTGGCGGACTTAATGTAGGTCTTACGGCAATATTGAGGGCATACTTCCGATATAGTTTTTAGCGCTCTACAACTTTGTCGTCAGTGAAATTTATCGAATCTCGAACTTAAGTGGCTTTTCTGTGAGTTTAAAGATGGTGTATGCTAAGCTATGTTTTGCATATAAATATAAAAGTCCATTTTTGCATAGCAAGAAGTGCTCAAACCAAAAAGTTGAAGAGGTTAAACCACCCTTAAAATTCAATATTACATAAGAAAACACCCTGCCAAATTCGAAATAATCTATATTTCACTTTTCATTGGACCTACGGCGTACCCTAATATCCACGAGTGTCTAGAAACCTGTACAATTCAACGCCTACGGAACACCAATGGTACCAGTGCGAAAGGCTATGCTTCCGGGTCAGGTGAAGCCTAGGATAAGAGTGTGTGGCGACTACTCGGTGACTGTCAACCAGCAGCTCGAGCCTCACCGTCATCCGATGCCTCGCCCTGAGGACTTGATGCGCAAGCTGGGAGGTGGATACGGCTTCACCGAGATAGATTTGGCCGACGCATATAACCAAATCAAGTTGGGTCCTGACAGTCAACGAAAACTCGCGCTTAGTACGCATCGAGGAGTACTACTGCAGATGCGTCTCCCGTTTGACATAACTTCTGCACCAGGATATTTTCAAGAAATAATAGAGCAGCTGACAAGTGACCTTCCCGGAGTTGCAGTATATCTGGATGATATACTGGTAAGCGGATCGAATGCAGCGGAGCACTTAAGTAATCTCCGTGGTCTACTTCACCGTCTGGATGCAAATGGGTTACGTTGTCGTCGCGAGAAGTGCAGTTTTGCTGAGCCCCAGATCGAGTATCTGGGACACGTGTTATCCACAGGAGGAGTTGCTTAGGGAACCAAAGTGGATGACGTCATCAAGATGCCCGCACCAACAGATGCTACGAGCCTTCGATCTTTCCTAGGGACTGTACAATTCTACGGAAAGTTCCTACCGGATTTGGCTACCTTGACTGAGCCCCTACATCGCCTGACCAGGAAAGATTCTACATGGAGATGGGGTGCAGAAGAACAAGATTCCTTCCACCAGAGTCTGAAAGAACTACAATCTACGGATACTGTACATGTTGGTCCACTTTGATCAGTCTACCCCAATTGGAATTTCATGAGATGCTTCAAACGCCGGGATCAGGGCTGTGCTGTTCCACCGCTATTCTGATGGTAGTGAGCGACCGATTGCCAACGTGTCCAAGACTCTCTCAAAGTCTCAACGCAATTACAGCCAAATACAAAAGAGGCTTTAGCTATAAAGATAGTCTTCGATAGATAGTCTTCGCATTGAAGAAATTCAACCAGTATCTCTACGGGCGACACTTCGTGCTAGTAACTGATCATAAGCCTCTACTTGCGTTGTTTGGACCAACCAAAGCTACTCCTGCCCTCGCTGCTAACAGGCTGGCTCGATGGGCATTACAGTTAAGTCAGCACGACTATTCCATCGAATATAGGAAAAACTGCCAACCACGGAAATGCGGACGCCTTAAGTCGCCTACCTACCGGTAATGACTCCTGTTTTGACGGGGAGGAAAGTGACAATGATGTGGACACGATTTGCACCATCAACATGATAAACACCCAGATCATGCTAACAGACGCGACGACACTGCAGAAGGAGTCAGCCAAGGACAAATTGGTATATCAACGGTCATGCGGCATTGTCGAGAAGGTTGGCCACCAGAGAGTAGGGAAGACAAGAACAGCTACGTGGAGAATTTTAGAGGCCTGGCGGATTCAATGTCAACGAGCAACGGATGCCTGCTGTATGGTTCCAGAGTGGTGATTCCCGCGATCCTCTTGTGATCATGTTCTGCAGCTTCTACATCTCGGACACTTCGGGTCCCGGATGCAACGAATGAAGCAGCTGGCTCGAACAGCTGTATACTGGCCGAATATTGATCGTGATATTGAGAACTTCCCGCAACTGTTCATCGTGTGCCGAGCACCAGAATAAACCTGCGAAGCCAGCAATACACCCATGGACATAGGATAACGATATCGGGTTATCGGTTATCCGATAAAAAACATTCCAGCGTTATCTCGGTATCGCCGATACTTTTGGTTCCAAACTAGCGATAATCGATAATTTTATTTTTTGCTTCCAGTTTAGCACAGGGGCGAGCCGCGCGTGCCTTGGAGGCAGAAATAGGTAGGTCCGAGCTGGGAACCGAACAACGGTCTAAACCCAGATAACCGTCTTGACGTCTTCTCAAAACGTTCGCTCAGCTTCAGTCTCTCACCAGCTGTCGGACGGGGAGGTGCTGCTCCTGCGCGCTCCCGGTTTTACGCGTTCTTTGATAATTTTTTCCCCTATGTTTCCGTACTTCTTCCGTTCTAATTTTTTGTGCACGTGTATATGAATGTATGTACTATTCGGAGCTATTCTTTAATATCCGTTTATTAACGTTTTGAACACTTACGCCCCTATTCTAAACTGATCCTATTTATATTGTAATTTAGTAGTGCTTTACTATTTAGAAGATATTAATGTGCAAAAGGTAAATGAAGGGTTTTCTAACAGTTTACTGATAGCATTTAAGATTTTTTATTTAAAATATCAATATCGTTATCGCTAGTATCTGAATTTTGGATTTATGGATTTATCGGTTATCGCCTTATCGGGCGATACATTTATCGACAGTTATCGAATACCGGTTATCGCCGATAAGGTTATCGTTATCGATTTATCGGTTATCGTGATAAAAAAATTCGTTATCGCGCCCACCTATGCCCATGGATGCTGCCAGAAAAGCCATGGAGTCGTTTACACCTCGATCATGCCATCAGTTTTATGGGATACAACTGGCTGGTGGTGACGGATGCTTATTCGAAGTATCCCTGCATTCATTCTACGCAGTCTATATCAGCCAAGGCAACAATCGATCTACTGGAGCAAGACTTTGCATGCCCACTTCAGTTATCCACAGACGCTGGTAACTGATAATGCTTCGAGTTTCCTCAGCGAAGAGTTCCAGACTTGGTGCAAGGAACGAAGCATCACTCACTTGACGGGAGCACCATATCATCCATCTAACTTTCTCTCTGTCGAACATCATCTCTCCTCCTCTAAACCTCATCTTCTTTTACTCACCGAAACCCAGTTGTCTGTGAGCACTGACAGCAGACCTTTTTCTGTCTCCTCTTACTGTCTCTATTCTCATTTGCAATCCAAAGCTGGCTGTTGCGTATATGTGCGCAATGACATCACTTGCTCTCGTGCCCACGGCCTTGAATCTTCCGAATTTTCTACCATCTGGCTTCGACTTCAATGTCACGCTCTTACTAAATTTATCTGTGCTGTATATCTCTCACCTAACTCCTCTGACTATATAAAATTCTTCGACTATTTAACATCAAAAGTGGAGCACATCTCATCTCATTTTCCTTTAGCAGAAATTTTCATTCTTGGGGACTTCAATGTTCACCACCAGCTTTGGCTATCATCTTCTTTCACTGACCAACCTGGTGAACAAGCCTACAACTTTTCTATCCTCCAAGATCTAGTTGGTGCAGCACCCTACCCGTATTCCTGACCGCCTTGGAGACACGCCCAACATTCTTGATCTTTTCCTAACTACTAACCCTTCTGCTTACTCTGTGAAACTATTCTCTCCGTTGGGTTCCTCCGATCACAATCTTATTTCTGTAACCTGTCCTATCGCTCCGGTGCCGCCTCGGGACCCACCTAAGCGGAGGTGCTTCTGGCACTTCAACTCAGCTAAGTGGGAAGACCTAAGGCAGTACTACTCTGATTTTCCATGAAATGATTACTGCTTCCATGTCAGAGACCCATCTCTTTGTGCAGAGCGCATAACTGAGGTCATAGTCTCTGGCATGGAGGCGTACATTCCACACACTTTCTCTAATCCTAAAGCCCGTCAACCTTGGTTTAACTCTGCTTGTTCTCATGCTGTCCGAGATAGAGAGGTGGCTCACAAACGGTACCGTAAGCATCCATCTCCTGAAACTCATGCCCTTTATATTTCTGCCCGTAACCATGCCAAATCTTTACTTCAACTTACCAAAAACTCTTTCATTCATAGAAAATGTCAAAATCTTTCTGAATCAAATTCCTCTCGTGACTTCTGGTATCTAGCAAATAACATCTCTAACAATTTTTCTTCTGCATCTTTCCCTCCTATGCTTCACCCAGATGGCTCCACAGCTGTCTCATCTATTTATAAAGCTGAACTCTTCGCTCAAACCTTTGCAAAAAATTCCACTCTGGTTGATGAAGGGCTTGTTCCTCCTTCTCTTCCACCCTCTGACTATACTATGCCTGTCATTAAGATCCTTCGTAATGATGTTTTCTTTGCCCTTTCTGGCCTAGATCCTCGGAAGGCTTACGGTCCTGACGGAGTCCCTCCTATTGTTCTCAAAAACTGTGCTTCTGTGCTTGCACCCTGCCTGGTCAAACTTTTTCGTCTTTGTCTATCTACTTCCACCTTTCCTTCTTGCTGGAAGTTTGCTCACATCCAACCTGTTCCTAAGAAGGGTGACCGTTCTAATCCTTCAAACTACCGTCCTATAGCTTTGACTTCCTGCTTTTCTAAAGTTTTTGAATCTATACTTAATAAAATATTCTTAAGCATCTATCTGCTTACAATCTTCTATCTGATCGTCAGTACGGTTTCCGTACAGGGCGATCTACTGGCGATCTTCTAGCTTTCCTAACTGAATCTTGGTCATCCTCCTTTAGGGGTTTCGGTGAAACTTTTGCTGTTGCCCTTGACATATCAAAAGCTTTTGATAGAGTCTGGCACAAATCTTTAATTTCCAAACTGCCCTCATTCGGTTTCTATCCTTCTCTCTGTACCTTCATCTTAAGTTTCCTTTCAAGCCGTTCTATTGCAGCTACTGTAGACGGACATTGTTCTTCTCCTAAATATATCAATAGTGGTGTTCCCCAGGGTTCTGTCCTATCACCCATTCTCTTTCTATTATTTATTAATGATCTCCTAAGTCTAACTCAAAGCCCTATCCACTCCTACGCTGATGATTCTACCCTGCATTTTTCAACGTCGTTTATTAGACGTCCAACTCAACAGGAACTAAGTGATTCACGGAGAGATGCCACCGAGCGCCTAACTTCTGATCTTTCTATAATTTCTGATTGGGGCAAAGCAAACCTTGTTTTGTTCAATGCCTCAAAAACCCAATTTCTTCACCTATCTACTCGACAAAACCTACCAGATAACTATCCCCTCTTCTTCAATGACACTCAACTGTCTCCTTCTTCTACAATGAACATTCTAGGACTATCCTTTACTAAAACTCTGAACTGGAAATCTCACATCTCATCTCTTGCTAAAACAGCTTCTAAGAAGTTAGGTGTCCTGTGGCGTCTGCGTCCTTTTTTTTCTCCCTCCCAATTGCTTGCTCTCTACAGGGGCCTTATCCGCCCATGTATGGAGTACTAGCCGCAAAGCCGCCCTCCGGGCGGACTTTTTGGCTAGCTCCTGCGGAGGGCTATTGGTGGTGGGCCTTCGGCCCACCAAACACGGACTCTCCAGATAGCCCCTTCTAACTTTCCTGAAATCATGGATGTAGAAATGTATGTATTACCCCCACCCATTCACTCACCCATTACCCATCACCCCCCACCCATTCACTCACCCATTACCCATCACCCCCCACCCATTCACTCACCCATTACCCATCACCACACACCCATTCACTCACCCATTACCCATCACCCCCCACCTATTCCCTCACCCATCACCCATCACCCCCAACCCATCACCCCCCACCCATTCACTCACCCATCACCCCACACCCATTACCCATCACCCCACCCATTCACTCACCCATTACCCATCACCCTACATCAAGGTTTCCTCAATTCTCGCAACCCACTTTTTTTTTCACAATTATCGCTAATAGGCTGCTAAAAAAAAAAAAAAAAAAAAGTGATCGGATCATCTCATAATTGGGCTTAAAACCTTCCCCTGGTCAACCCGGTTCCAAAAATGTTTCATATGAGGTGATTGCGCCACGGGGGGCGGAACCTATACCAGACACACACACACACACACACACACACACACACACACACACAGACAGACAGACAGACAGACACACTTTCGCTTATATTTACCATTACCCATCACCCCCACCTATTCCCTCCCCCCATCACCCATCACCCCAACCCATCACCCCCCCCCATTCACTCACCCATCACCCCACCCATTACCCATCACCCCACCCATTCACTCACCCATTACCCATCACCCTACATCAAGGTTTCCTCAATTCTCGCAACCCACTTTTTTTTCACAATTATCGCTAATAGGCTGCTAAAAAAAAAAAAAAGTGATCGGATCATCTCATAATTGGGCTTAAAACCTTCCCCTGGTCAACCCGGTTCCAAAAATGTGCCATATGAGGTGATTGCGCCACGGGGGGCGGAACCTATACCAGACACACACTCACACACACACACACACACACAGACAAACACACTTTCGCTTATATTTACCATTACCCATCACCCCCCACCTATTCCCTCACCCATCACCCATCACCCCCAACCCATCACCCCCCACCCATTCACTCACCCATCACCCCACACCCATTACCCATCACCCCACCCATTCACTCACCCATTACCCATCACCCTACATCAAGGTTTCCTCAATTCTCGCAACCCACTTTTTTTTCACAATTATCGCTAATAGGCTGCTAAAAAAAAGAAGAAAAAAGTGATCGGATCATCTCATAAATGGGCTTAAAACCTTCCCCTGGTCAACCCGGTTCCAAAAATGTTTCATATGAGGTGATTGCGCCACAGGGGGCGGAACCTATACCAGACACACACCACACACACACACACACACACCACACGACAGACAGACAGACAGACACACTTTCGCTTATATTTACCATTACCCATCACTCCCCACCTATTCCCTCACCCATCACCCATCACCCCCAACCCATCACCCCCCACCCATTCACTCACCCATCACCCCACACCCATTACCCATCACCCCACCCATTCACTCACCCATTACCCATCACCCTACATCAAGGTTTCCTCAATTCTCGCAACCCACTTTTTTTTTCACAATTATCGCTAATAGGCTGCTAAAAATAAAGAAACAAAAAAGTGATCGAATCATCTCATAAGTGGGCTTATGACCTTCCCCTGGTCAACCCGGTTCCAAAAATGTGCCATATGAGGTGATTGCGCCACGGGGGGCGGAACCTATACCACACACACACACACACACACAGACAGACAGACAGACAGACAGACAGACAGACAGACAGACAGACACACTTTCGCTTATATTATTATAGAAGATGTCTCACATGTTTGGGGAGGATCCACTCATACAGCTCTCCTAAACAGGGTTGAGTCAAAAGCTTTTCGTCTCATCAACTCCCCTCCTCTGACTGACTGTCTTCAATCTTTAAATCACCAACGCAATGTTGCTTCTCTTGCTCTCTTCTATCGTTATTTTCATGCTCACTTCTCTTCTGAACTTGCTAACTGCATGCCTCCCCCCCCTCCCGTGGCCTCGCTGCACAAGACTTTCTACTCATTCTCATACCTATTCTGTCCATCTTCCTAATGCAAGAGTTAATCAGTATCTTTACTCTTTTATCCCTTTCACTGGTAAACTCTGGAACTCTCTTCCTGTTTCTATTTTTCCACTTTCCTATGACTTAAATCTTTTTAAAAGAAGAATAACAAGACACCTCCCGAACTAAATTGGCTCACCCTCTTTTTTATATTATTCTCTTACTATTTTCTTTATAGAGACTGGCAACTAAGCGGGCTTTGTGTTACCCATTTTTTTTGTGCCCTTGGCCAGTCCTTTGTGATGAAAAAAAAAAAAAAAAAAAAATTCCAGCAACTAATGGAGCCGCGGAACGCCTGATTCAGACCTTCAGGCAGGCGCTGAGAAAATCTTCACTACCGCCAAAAGCTGCCTTACAGGATCGAGTTCTTAATGCAGTACAGGCGCACACCAACTTCAAGTGGATTTTCACCAAGTGAACTATTGAACAATCGTCAGATGCGCACGCGGATTGACAGCCTATATACTACCATCTCAAGCCCATGTGGCTCAAGGAAAGCAAGTTAAGGACGCGCGCCAGGTCTTCACGTGATGGAGCTGCTCATGTAGCCAGAGTTGCCAGCTTGTACGAAGTAGGAGGTCCTTGCTACGCGCTCTACTGCGGACCAAGACGAGACAAGGAGCCGCGCTGGGTGCCTGCTATCGTCGTGAAGCGGTTTGGAAGCCGCAGTTTCAACGTAAAGGTTCTACCGAAGGGGCCTGTATGGAGACGTCATCTAGAGCAGCTACGACCCCGATATACGTCAGAGGTGGACTCTGAACCTGGGGAATGGCCTGAGGAGTCTCCGATCATAACTGACCACCCGATGGAGTTGAAGGCTGCGCTGGAGGCCAGAGCAGAGTTGGGAGCATCTCCAGAGCTGAAGAAGAGGGTGCGGATTTCAGTCCCGGAGGAGGAGTATGTACCAGACAACCCACGACGATCAAAGCGGACGCGGAAGCCCCGCCAAATACTAGACATATAGCTGGGACGACTTGACGATGGATCTCAGGCTGATCAGGGAGGTGTTATGGTATTCTAATTACTAACTATGATAGGTAGTTACATTTAACTAGGACCAGCACAGCTGTGGAAGCCATTCGAGGTGATATGGGGTGGAACACCTTCAGGGAAAGGATTTTTAAAAGGAAACTTAAATTCTTGAAGAAAATAGAGCGACTTTTTAAGTTGAGCCAACTCCATCGATGGGTAAAGCAGATCCTGAAGGAGGTTGGGACAAGCTCTACTTGGAAAAAGGAATTAGAGAGGTGGAAAAGGAGGGAAAACCTAGTAGAAACCTGGGACAAGATAAGAACCAAGGAGGTGAGGATATAAGAATAGAAGACAATGGACTAGCTAGGTGGAGAGCAGGTATGGACGGTAAATCCACGTTAAATTGGTACTGTAGGAAAGAGAAGCCTGAGGCACTTCACTGGCATGCAGGAGATTGGGGAACTGACTTACTTACTTACTTGGTTTACTTGGTGTTGTTGAGAGGCAAAGCCTCACAGTCGTGGTGGTCCACCGCTGCTTCCAGTCCTGGCGTCCCTATCTAACAGGGCCACCTGGTCTAGTATGGTGTTGGAGGTCCTACACTTGGCAGTGTATCCCGGTACTGGAGGTTCATGCGGCACTGTCCGTAGTATCTTGTCCAGACCATATTTAAATGTTTTAACAGAGCACCCTGTGCTGTTTCTCACATTTTTTGGTAGGCTGTTAAAGATTTTGGGCCCTTCATGAGCCAGACTGGCAGCCAGTAAGGTCTTGCATCTCCCCGGGGCCTTTGAAGGGAGGGTTCTTCTACTGCACTTGCGTCCGTCCGCTCATTTAAATGTGCCTGAAGTGCCGAGGACGTGGGGTCTGGCACCTGTTTTTCCAGGACCTTCCATATATAGATGGCACGGTACCTTTCTCTCCGTCTTTGCTGCGAGTAGATTTCCAGTGTTTTTAGGCGGTCCCAGTAGCATAAGGTCATGTAATCCTCTTATGTGCTTAGTAAATTACCTCTGAACAGCCTCAAGTCTCTGGATGTCAGCTTTCTTGTGAGGGGACCACAGCTGGCTACAGTAATCCAGTAATTGTACCAGGGCTTTCCAGAGGGTTAGCATGACCTCAGGTTCCCTGGAGGCAAAAGTTCTCATGACTCAGCCTGCCATCCCCCCTTGCCTTCCTCACAGTTCCTGACTGTTGGTGAAGGTAAGGATAGGAACACTAGAGGTGAAGGCTAGGAGTAGGGATGGGAAAGACAGGCCTTACGTAGCTTCTGTAGAGGAACAAGGGAAACTACCTGCCCTGGGTGAAAAAAGGCTTCGTGTGACAAGGTATTTAGATTGTCTTCCTTTATCTTTCTGGCTGATACTCGAGGACTGCATTCAAGTTCACGGTGTACCAGTCTCATGCATGGTTCGCAGGGAAGTTTTGCAGATCTTTCCATTTAAGGCTTGTGTAATGCGAGAAAGTGGGTTAATCCTGTGACTCACGATTGACGAAAAGTTTACATTGAGTGGTGAAAGTAAAGTAATGCATATGTAGCTAGTAATTAAATGTTCACAATTTTCCTTCACTCCTCAGTCCTTAATCAGTTAGATATAGGTTTCGGCAATATTTTATACCCACGGTCGCTAGTGTCGTCACGGCAAGAAGGCGAAGTAAGGGAAAATACACGGTTTTCTCTCTCTCTTTGGCCAGCCTTTGTCGTGAACACACGCGCGGAGAGTCGGAGAGAACCCTGTCGTACAACCCTTTTCGAAGGTATGTGTGGGGTGGTGTATTTATAAGGATGTATAGATGTCTTGCACGTGACGTCACAGCCCTTGTTGTGGCTGCGACAGGCGCGGGAAATGCGAGCTGGAGGACCAACAAACTCCACTTGCCGCCCGTGTTTGCCAGCTTATGGTAATTTTCCCTTACCAAATATATGTTTATCAGTATAAAAGATATACTGTTGTCTTCGGAAATGCTTGTTCTATAATATTATCAAATAAAAAACCGTAAAACACACTAAGGAAAGGCCATTATGAGACTCTCAAGAAATATGCATGAACTTAATATTCACCAGCGCCAGCTCCCATTTAATATTTTGCTCGAAAACATTTTACATGGACAATATCAATAGAAGCGGAATGGACCCGTTTACTCACACCTAAAACACGGAATTTTGTGAAGCTTTGGATGAAATATAAGCTAGTTATCACTGTACTCATATTCATTTTGCTTAAAAATGCACCATGAATGAGATATGGGCAGTTTTTTTGGGCCAAAATATGACGTGGCCGCGGAACGCGCTGTGATTGGTTGTGACGTAGTCAGCGCAGAAACATCCCTTCCGCTTCCTTCTCTACCCCGCCTCCTCGCCTATATAGCTGGACAAAGAGAACACACTGTTTGTTATGTGCCAATCTGCTAAAACACCACGATTAAAACACCAGAGAGTGTTCATATCTGTGTCCAAAGACAAGAAAAAAAGTAAACAGTGGTGGATGTCTACTATAGGCGTGATTCCCCTGAGGGAACACACATGTTACTCGTGTGTGTGTGTGTGTGTGTGTGTGTGTGTGTGACACTGCGTGTGTGTAGTATACATAGTACTACTTACGGATTGGTGATTGGTGTTTGTCTGTGTATGCAGTGATGAAGTAACAAACGCCTACACACACACATGCACACACACATACACAACACACGCAGCGTTGTGTTATTGTGACTGCTGTGGGCACGGGAAGCATCCAAAAGAGCATAATAACATAAGAAAATAAGGAAGCTACAAGAGGCCGTGAGACCTACACGAGGTAGTTCCTGTAGTGATTGTGAATTTCCCCTTCATCTAGGCCCGCAGTGGTTCTCAACCTGGGGGCCATGGCCCCCAAGGGGACCATGGCAAGAATTTAAGGGGGCCATGGTGGGCTGTTGCAAATTATACATTTCTAAATAATGTTAGGAATCTGAATAAAAAAAAAAACTTGCATCACTGTCCTGACAAAGAAAATTTTCTTGTTTTAATAATTAATTGATTACTCATTAAGTTGACAATAAAATTTTGTTACATAATATTGTTACGAATGTGTGTGTACGTGTGTATGTATGTATGTGTGCGAAGTTGTAATTGTTTGTGCAGTGTAGGTGTGATAGAAAACGCGGAGGAGAACGAACGCGTATGAGACGGGTGAGAGACACGGGCGGTGAGTGAGGGTGAGTCACCGGGAGACAGAGGGAGAGAGGCGATCGAATGATCTCAGTGTGGACTGGGATATCATCACGTAAACATGTGGGTATAATGGATTCTGAACCATATACTGTGATACTTATTTTGTTCGACAATTATAAATGCGGTCGCTGTTTTTCGTGTGTGAAATACTTCTTATTTTTTGGTATCATTGTTTTTCATGCTCATTCCCTACTTAGGTATTCCTGCTTTTTTTTTTTAGTGCTAATATTGATGTGACTCGCTATTCTTCTTATTATTTCAATTGGGGCAGTGCTTGTCAAAGGAGGCGTGTTCTTGCTGTAGAAAGTACATTTCAGCTTGCTAGCTAGAGTGTGAAAGTTTATCATCTATACTCTCTCTGTGTGTATGTTTGTGTATGACTGTGTGTGTGCTTAATTTGTGAGTCCATGGATGTGTTATGTATGTGGATATTTGTGTGTTTGTCATTTTATCACTTGTCCTATTTACCTGTCCTTCATTATCATTCTTTTGTCTTATCACTTAATGTTTGTTCTGATGTTCTGTCTTCTTTATTTTCCGTAGATTTGCGATGGCTACTAGTGTTAGTAAGAAGCGGAAGTACAGTGAAGAGTACATTAACTACGGATTTACATCAATCCTCGCTGATGGCATCGAGAAACCTCAGTGTGTACTGTGCTTCAAAGTGCTGGGGAACGATTCTATGAGTCCTAGTAAGTTGAAGCATCATTTGCTGACCATCCATCCACAGTATGCTGAGAAAGCCCGATTTCTTCAGGCGCCACGAAAGTAGTTTGGGAAAACAGAAACTGGATGCGACTGGTGCTTTCCAACAACAGACCTCAAGTGTAGTTGAGGCATCATACGAGGTTGCCCTCGAAATAGCGAAGCAAAAGAAGCCCCACACAATTGGTGAAACCTTAATCAAGCCATGTACTTTAAAGATGGTCAAGCGTGTTCTTGGAGATGCAAGTGAACGTAAAATTCAACAAATTTCCTTGTCAAACGACACAGTGAAGCGGAGAATTAATGAAATGTCAGATGACATAAAGGAAAAAGTGATACAGGAGATCAAATCGTCTCCAACTGGTATGTTTGCAATACAGCTGGATGAGTCAACGGATGTGAGTTCTTGTGCACAGCTACTCGTGTTTGTTAGGTATGTTTTCTTGTGTGATATCAAGGAAAAATATCTGCTATGTACACAGCTTGAGACTACCACAACAGCTAAAGATGTGATGGAAAAGCTATCTTCTTTCTTCAAAGCTAACAGGATCCCCTGGGAAAATTGTTGTGGAGTCTGTACAGACGGGGCTCCAGCGATGCTGGGATCAAAATCAGGGTTCCAGAAGCGTGTCAAGGAAGTAGCTCCGAATGCCAAGGGGGTTCATTGTATGATCCATCGTTTTGCACTGGCGTCGAAAACCCTCCCTGATGAACTTTGCAAGATCCTGGAGGCAGTGGTCAAATGCGTCAACTTTGTAAAAGCTGGAGCTCTGAACTCTCACCTTTTCCAGAACCTTTGTAGAGACATGGATTCGGAGCATGAAGCTCTCCTCTTTTACTGCAAAGTGCGCTGGCTTTCCAAGGGCAATGTTGTGAATCGAGTGTTTGAACTTCGGGGGGAGCTTAAATTGTTCCTGGAAATGCAAGGGAAAGAAGATCTGTTGAGTCACTTCAATGAGGTTTTGTGGGAGCCACGTCTTACATATTTAGCAGATATATTTGAGCAGCTAAATAGGTTGAATCTGAAGCTACAGGGCAAGGAAAGAAATGTGTTTCACCTGATGGATTGTCTTCGTGGATTTCTTGCCAAGCTCCAGAATTGGCAAAGGAAAGTCGGTGCCGGGAATGTTGCCATGTTTGAAAACCTTTCAGCTGTCCTTGACGAGAATGAAGAAGATAGTCTGCTTGACCCATTACTTAAAACTGAAATCACTCAGCATCTGAGATCCTTGGAAAGTGAACTTAATAGGTA
Organism: Chionoecetes opilio; assembly: GCA_016584305.1. Classification (NCBI taxonomy): domain Eukaryota; kingdom Metazoa; phylum Arthropoda; class Malacostraca; order Decapoda; family Majidae; genus Chionoecetes; species Chionoecetes opilio. The sequence continues at coordinate 116,924 of JACEEZ010012198.1, read as the reverse complement.
CTTCCCAGAATTCGAGGAGGAAGAAGGGAAGTTGGTAATGAATCCATTCTCTGGCACTCTTGATATTACTACCATTCCCAGTGATGTTCAGGACGAGTTCCTTGATCTCAAACATGATTCTGCTGCCAAATATCTCTATGAAAAAAAATCTCTGAATGTATTCTGGTGTTCAATGCATCAGTCATATCCAAAAGTCAGTGAGATTGCACTTCGACTACTCTTGCCTTTTTCAACTACCTATTTATGTGAGTCTGGTTTCTCCACCCTTCTACAAATCAAGAATAAGAGCCGGAACCGATTGGATGTGGACCCCGACATGAGATGTGCATTGTCAGTGACACAACCTCGGATTCGTCAACTGACTGAAAAGAAACAATATCAGCCTTCCCACTGATGTGTGATAAAATATGCAGAGATTAATTAAACTTTTTCCCAACCAGATTCAAATTTGCTAGTGTCCGCTAGTCTTTTGTAGGCAAGTGATGTAAGTTAAGCATATCACAGAAATCTATCAAATATAAGATAATTATGACTGTAAACTTTGTAATAAAGCAAGGGTGTTCTCTTCATCAACATTTTTTTTTTTTTTTTTTTTTTACCTTTTTTGGCGGGGTGGGATTTGGGAGAAAAATGAAGGGGAGCCACACGAATGTTGAGAATTCATGAAGTGAAAAATGGAGTGAAAAAGGTTGAGAACCACTGATCTAGGGCCCTAGGCGATTCATTATGTACTCTTGACGAACTCATAGAAAAACAGGTATAGAGTGAGAGCGCCTTCCACCCACCCACACACACACACACACACATCTGATCAAGAGCACACTGCGCCTTCCACACACACACATATGTATATATATATGTGTGTGTGTGTGTGTGTATATTTACCTAGTTGTATTTACCTAGTTGTAACATACAGGAAAAGAGCTATGCTCGTATTGTCCCGTCTCCTAATCTACTATTATCCAGCTTGCCTTTGAAGTCCGGAATATTTCTTGCATTGTATGTGTGTGTGCGTGGAAGGCGCAGTGTGCTCTTGAAGGATGTGTATGTGTGTATCTCATTCATGTGGAAGGCGCTCTCATTCTACCTGTTCTTCTATGAATTTGTCTATGATGTGTATGTATGTGTGTTGGTGTAAGGCGCTCTCATTCTACCTGTTTTTCTATGAATTTGTCTATGATGTGTATGTATGTGTGTTGGTGTAAGGCGCTCTCATTCTACCTGTTCTTCTATGAATTTGTCTATGATGTGTATGTATGTGTGTTGGTGTAAGGCGCTCTCATTCTACCTGTTCTTCTATGAATTCGTCTATGATGTGTATGTGTGTGTACGTGTTGGTGGAAGGCGCTCTCATTCTACTTGTTCTTTATGAATTCGTCTATGAATTTCGTCTATGCATGATGATGTGTGTTGTGTTGGTGGAAGGCGCTCTCATTCTACACTGTTCATATTCTCTATGATTNGACACGGCCTTACATCAAACATCAGCTACGGGGAAGAAAGTGACTCAGAAATTTACTGAAAAGCTGGTGCAAGTAACTAAAAAATCTAGAAAGAAAAGAGGCGAACTCTCATAAGAAGACAAGTCTCACCCAAGAAAACAACGCTTCAGATCTAAATGGCTGAAGGTAAGTCACTTAGCGTGTTCATGTAGCAACTTCAGGTTCTTGGAACCACCTTAATTGTCTCCGTGTAATTATATACAATATTGTAGAATGATGAGCAGGTTGTACACCATTTCGCCATTTCCTTCATACTACAATATTGTACAATGATGAACAGGGTCTACAACATTATTACCATTTCCTTCACTGTATAGTATATTCACATGGTACTAGTAAGTGAAGAATATTAGGCAAGGTCAATGTTTAACTCGTTATATAATATACATTTTCTGATATCATTAATCTGGTCCCTAATGTTGCACTTTATAAAATACGTGTTATGTGCATTTCTTGTATAATTTTTTTTTTAATATCATGTAGGGACAGGCGCGGGGATATTGGCACTGTACGTAGGGAAACGTTACGGACTTTTCATGATTTCTGTAGAGATATTTGCACCAAATATGAGTGTTTAAGTTGGCAAAACTGCGCGCGCTGCGCTACCAAACCTTCAGTCTTCCACGAGCCGTCGGTGGGAGAGCACGCTCGCTCGGTGTTCACCTCGCTATGCAGTGAACATTCCCACCCTTGGAAAGTTTTGCTGCTGGTGTTTCACGAGTTTCTGCCAGCACCTCTGCCCTTGTTAAGAGTCGCTTCACAGACTATCGTAGGCCCATTCATTACATGAGGGGGCCACTTAGAGGGGTACTCGAAAGGTATGTGGTGAGGGGCCGCAGGGACTCTGATAGCCGTGGGTTAGTCCCGAGAGGGGCAGCGTCAGGGCTGGTACGACGCCGTTTAGACGGCGGCCAGTTTAGCCCTCCTGACGCTGTGGCATAGTTGCTGGACGAGTTTACCATTCCCCGTCAGGAAGCTGTGTTTCTGCCTTTGTGGCAGTCTGTTTTTGTTAGGTTTTTATTAAGCTTTTATTTCTGCCTCTGCCCTTTCTGCGTTATTTTCTGAGTCATGCCCCAAACTAACGGCATGGCCAAGTTCCACTCTCCTCGCCCTTCGTCAGGAGGGGAACTATCGCCCAGTGATAGATCAGTGAAGCATGCATTGAACCATCCTCGCAAGACAAGACAATCTGTTGCTTCACTCCGCCTCTCTCCTGACGTCACCGCCGCTCCTACTCTTGCCCCTCACCCTGGCAAGACCCCTGCTCGCCCTAGCTCCTCCCAAGAAAGCTGCTGCTACCCGTGCTTCCACTTATGCTGCTTCGACAAATGCTGATTGCCCTGAACCTTTGAAGGATAATAATACTGCCTCTGCTTCGAAGCACCCTCGCAGATCGAAACGATTACAGGAAGTTACGACGGAATGCACTTTCGACGGTAGAAAATGGAGGTTTCGACAGTACCGTCAAACTCCGTCGAAACTTCCTATATGTATATACGCATGTCTATCATAGAGTAAAATTTAAGAAATTTTGTCATTAAGAGGATTAATATAAAATACAGTTACTAGATCATTGCCAACCAAAAATAAAGCGAAAAGCATATACAGCCAAGATCCCCCCATATCTTTCGTTGTTTCCCACCCTAACGCGGTAACACCTACCAACTTTAGCTTGCCTATCCTTAATATTGTATTTAATAAAATCAATTGGCGATAAAGACTAATGAACAATGAACAACAGTGCTGTTTGTCCTCATCGCTTCATCCTTAGGCTAAAGCAGTTCCCTCTGATGTTCACAGTAAATTAGACTACTGAAAACGACACCTAAGTTTGTGGGGAAACCTGGGAATCCTGAGACACTATTTATTTATTTATTTATTTATTTACTCTATTCATTATCTATTGTCCTCATCATCTGTTATGATATGTTAAATTGCGCATTACGAAAAAGCTAAAATATTATGAAGAGAATGAATGAGAGGGTTCGACGATGCACTATGTTGGAGGTTTCGACGGTGTCGTCGAAAACGCATTCCGTCGAACCTTCCTGTCACCATCGAAACACCCACCAACATGTCGCCTCCTCCTCGGCCGCATTGCAACACGCGTCACCGTTCCCGCACTCCAGCACCCAGACCCCGCAACGAAGCTCCCACTCCTTCCATTTCCGTGGACCAACTCCGGATGTTCGGAAAGGAGCTGGCACTCGGCACTGCCACCTCCGTGGCCACGTCAACGTTATAATATAGCCTCGTTTAACTCGCTATATAAAATACTTTTTCTGATCATCATTAATCTGGTCCCTAAAGTTGCACTTTATAAAAAAAGTTATGTGCATTTCTTGTTTTAACTTTTTTTTATTTCATGTGGGGACAGGCGTGGAGATATAGGGCCATATTCAAGAAATTTTCTCGACGCGTTGCGTCGCGGCGCAGCATACAAGAATCATTTGAAAACATCCACTCGTCGCGCCTCCACTGGTTGCGTTGAGTCAGCTGTTGCACATCCCATCTGCATTCCGCTCTGCCTTATTCCATCCTATTTCTTCCCAGACCATTACAGGTGAGTTTTCAACACAACCGAGAGTAACATGCATACCTTGTGAATGCAAACGTGTCATAATTAAGGTAAAATCAGGTCCAGGAGGCCTTATATAGGTGTGTGCACTTGTGAGGAAGCGGCCGGCGGCGGGTGATGGAGGGCGGCCATTGTGTGGAGCAGTGGCGGCGGGCAGTTCAAATGTACTCACACGTATCACTCGGGCCCATTTTTTCTACACCAACGCCTCGGAAAAGTGGCGAACACTAACTAAGCTATTATTTTAATGGCAGAAATGATAAATTACACTAGTAAAATGTATTAGATATGTATAAAACAGTCAAAATACTGATGCCGCCTTGGACTCGCTTGTGTTGGTACGCCTGCTTTTGCAGCCACCGCTTGTGTTGGTACGACTGTCAAATATCCACCGGTCGGGCATTTCTTGTAGATCCCACCGGTGAAGATACGACTGTGGGGAATCTCCACCTGTCGGGATTTGACGAGCATTCTTGCATATAGCCCATTGGCATTGTACGTAGGGACTTTTCATGGTTTCTGTAGGGATATGACGAAAAATGAGTGTTTGAGTTGGCAACACTGGTGAAGGGGTTGATGCGCATCAGTATTAGGGTTGTGCGGTATCAACATAATACCGGTATTGCCGATACCGGTTTTCGGGAATAGTACCGATAAGTCCTCACCGGTATCAGTTAAGATACCGGTATCGTTCGGTTTTTCCACAGTACCGGTATTTAACATTTTCATATCCGGTTTTTGGGGGGTATTCTCAGACAGTTCCTAACCCTTACAGCGTCGACACCCTAAGATAAAAATTATTTTAAATGTTTTTGGTGGCGTCGGCCATTTGTTTTGGATAAATTGTTAGTATTTAACCGCGTAGTTAGTAAGGAAAAATATATCATTTTATTCAAATCTTTAAACATTATTTTTGGGCCTCCATCCTTCCCTGGTGCACTTCCCGGTGACAAATCGACATATCAGAGAGAGATATGTTGATTGTTCTCAGTTACCAGTATAAATATAGAGCAAAATCTATATATTAGAATATATAGATCTTGGTATAGAGGACACGGCCAGATAAAGCCCGTCAAGAACTAGGCATCGCCGTCACTGGCGTGTCACTTCATCATATCATAAGTGGTTTTCGTGTTTTATTGCGGTGGTGGATACTTTTCTACCATCTCTGGAGATAGATACATTAGTACCTCCAACCTTCCTGCTAGTATGTGGGCCGCTATAAGAATTTTTTTTGGATGAACTGTGGCCCATATAGGGGGTGCAATGGGGTAGTGAAGGGACGCTCATGTATGTAGTGTATCAGATAATTGGCATTGATGTGCCCATATTAGTGGCAAGATGAATTGTCTTGGTTTGCCATTTCATAATAGCAGGCAAATCCAAGTCTGAGGCGACAAGAGAAAGAGAGAGGAGGTATCAGTGGCATCGTCAGCGAGTGTCAATTTCGTCTTCCCCACCCTAAAACCCCGCATTCCCGCCAGTGTCCCAAGTTTGTTAGGGTAGAGGGGAAGGGGCATCTATCCCCTACTTTATAATTACGTTTTAGAGGTATCTGACGGGATCTGTGAAGGTCTGGAGAAAAAAAATAGTAATAAGGGCGGTAAAGGACTCTGGTACATTTTACCCAAATTGCTGGGGGTTTTTACCATCACTTGGTGTTACGTTTCCCTAATTAAACTGGTTTCCCTGATGTGAAAAAATAATGTAGGCAATATAGGGTTAAATCAATTACTCACTTCAAAAGTTGTAGGCTTGGTAGGTGGCACATAAAACAGACGCGAGGAACGACGTACAAGGGAGGACACGAAATGTCTGAACTTCACCACTGAGAGGTCCGAGCAATAGTTTTCAAGAAGTCTGCCTTCTTACCTGAACTAGAACCGTCATCCTTCACCGTGGAAACATTCAACAGCAAGTTGGGTGAAGCTTTGCACAAGACACACCCGTGTTATTACACCAAACATGTCCCCACGCTACAAGTAATGGCAGTAATGATTTCCCTTATATCATGGGCAGAGAAGAGAATACAGAGACAGGCAAAATAATGATCACTAGAATATCACAAGTTGGTCCACAACTTAAAACGCGTTTTCGCGACGGTTACCAGACCAGTCCAGTCCAGGCTGGACTGGACTGATGCTCACGAAAATACATCGAGACTGGCCCCGGCCCATTCGTCGTTCCTATTGGCTGGGGGATCAAGTGGGCGGTCCTACCGTCCTGCAAGCTTTACCCTCCCCCATCCCCCTAAAGACACACCAAAGGGTTATTAATTTGACCTCAGGTAATAACCTACTAGTTGGCATGAAAGGTGTACCGTGGTCATCATTCTGTGTGTGATCAGAGTCTGCCAGTTATAAATTTATGGACGAAGAAAAAATCCCAGCAACACAATGTTGCAAGACCTGTTGCAACCATGTCAAACATTTACTATAGTATATAACCTATATAACCATCATGTATCGTTTATATAGGTACTGGCATCCACTACCTGGGGATTTCCGTATATAGCAGGCCTTTTACTGGTGGAGTACTTGTTATTAGTCCTATTATCATGCAAGTTTTGCCGACTTGCCGACTTGCAAAGTGACTAAAAGAATGGATAATGGAACAGACAGTGAAGAGTTACAAGACAAGGCTTTAGATGGATACAAGTGCATTTTACTGTGTGGAAAGTCATGTACTGCAAATAACAGTTTGGAAAACATTACACCTGAGAAGTGGGAATCCACACAGGTGTGGTTTCAGTTTCGTTGTGTGCCGGGTGTCTTATTCGGATCTTGTTACATCCCCCCGAGTGACTCGCCATATTTCTCGCACAATTCTTTTGCATCTATCCAAAGCAAAGCAATTGAAAATGGTAGTAATAATAAATATGTGATCATTGGTGATTTTAATGCTAGATTTGGAGATATTGTGCGAGAGTTACCTGTGCGAGCCGAGTTACCTGATTATGATGATTACTCGTATCCTCACATTCCTGACCCGGTAAACAAGCCTAATGATAATGCTTTAGTTCTGGCAACCATGTGTATCTGAAACTAGTTGTGATTCATAATCTAAGAATAAGAGATAAGGAGTTTGCAAGCACAATGACATATAAGCAAAGTAACATATGGATATCAGAATTGGATGCATGCATTGTATCTAGCAATATGATAGATTATGTAGATGAGTTTAGCGCACACCAAACAGATTTCCTCCCCTCTGACCATGCTCCAGTCTCTTTAAAGTTATTTGTACCAGGTATAGATATTGACGATCTCCTCAGTAGAGCACGCCAGTTTGGGTTTGATATGCCTTACTAAAACACCCACACCAGAATACATTAGTAAAGAAACCTGTCAGATGGTCCCGTATCGATCAAGATGCTTTTCTTAATAACATTTCTAATATAAGTCTAGATGTAGATTTTACTGATGTAAATGAGTTTGCCAACAACGTAGCTGAGGTGCTATATGAGTGTTCTGAAGCAAGTCAAGGTCAAGTTGTTGCTGAAAATGTAACCAGAGGCGCAAGCCGTTGGGACAGTTTATTGCATGACCGTGATGATGCAAGGGTATGGAAGGCCATTGACTGGAAGGGTAAGCTCCAAGATGATTGTACTGCTAATGCTACCCCCACTGATGATGAATTCAAAACTTTTTATGAGAATGTGCTTAATCATGTTTTACATGAAAATGATGAACATTTTGACTTCCACCCCAACATTCCAATTTTGGATGACAATATTACTGCCGATGAAGTGACATTACAGATTAAGAAAATGAATTCAGATAGAGCATGTGGGTTCTGATGGAATCTCACCTGGTTGTGTTAAAGTTACTCCCAGCGAATTGTTATAATTATTACTGTATTATTTAATTTTGTCTTTACTTCGCCAGTTATCCTGTGACCTCATGACTAAGACTACTATCCTACAGCAACGTTATTACCATCTTCAAAAAGGCAATAGCAGCTAGCAAGAATTACCGTGATATCCGTATTAAACATTATACCAAGCTTATATGACCTTAGTGTTTTGTGCTTAGGCTACATAATTGGGTTCAGTCCTTTAGAGAATCAGCCTGATCTCAGAAGGTCGTTGGTGTATAGAACATATAGTGACTTTGCGCCTTGTTAACAGACTTGGCAGAGAGAGAAAGGAAGACAAGAAGAAGAATACACTTGTTTGTTACTTTTTTGATTTTCTCAGGCTTATGACTTATTACCCAGGCATAATATTATTTCAATTTTACGGAGGCTGGATGTGAGCTGTGATTCTGGCCGCACTGATGGCGATGTACCGTTTTACTGACAGTATCTCGCACATGGGATATATCAGCTACAAATTGTGTACCCAAGGGTCGCCCACTTTCTGTATCCTCTTCATATTATATCAATGATCTTATTAAGCTGTCAAAGATATTTTAGATCAGAGGGATTTTTCTTGTCATGGCTCCATTCACTTGTATTGAATGGCGCTACGGTTTCTTTTAGCTACTTCTAGAAAAACATGTTAAGAAATTAGGCTTCTGAAATAATTTTTGTGATAATTACGAAGGAAGATCAATGCATCAAAAGACAAATCCTTGTCCATTTGGGGAAAACTTGTTAGATAGTGAACTTTGAGTTTGGATGAGTTTAGTGTTGGAGCCATGTTACCACTATGTGATATCTAGGATCAACCATTCACCGTGATTGTTCTGCCTCTTCTGCTGTTAAGTGCATGCTAGCACTAAGATGGCTCATGTAAATAATTTGTTTCCTTATTAAGAAAAATAATTGGACATACCTTTTGATTTAAAAGCGGATCTTTGACGCAGCACTCTGTCATCAATATGTACGGGTGTTGAGTCTGGCTAAATGCTGATCTAGACCAGGGACAAAGCTGTATAACTTGGTGTCTCAAACAATTCTAGGTTGTATGGACAACAAGCCTGTAATGATATTTGCTATGTGGGTTAGGTTACCCGCAACTTAAAGATCTTGTGGCTGGAGTAAAAAAGAAAATTTCCTTAGAAAGATGTGGCAGGAGCGCTCACAAAATGCTGATGATCCTTTGTTTTTTGCATTAATTACAACACTTCATACAAGATATCATAAAGAGTCCTTTTTGTCACGTTGATTGCTCATAATAGAGATGACATACAGGTGTTTCCATGGAACGCTTAAGTGTGCCTTATCCCTCTCTGATCCTCAAGGAAATTACTTACTATATAAACAGAAATTAATCCCAGCTTAAACGTACATGATATTTACACTGTAGGCATCGGTAAGGGAAGACCACAGCATGTGCTTTAGGCCTTTTTTCGGCCTGTCAGCACAGCTGGTTACTGTGGAGGTGGGCAGGTAGGAACAGGAGGGGCCGCGGCCGCTTGCCCTGAGGAGCGGTTGTGTCCTGTGACATGTGCCAGACAGAGGCTCATGTAGTTCAACTGTGTGTCCTTCCTCCCAAACATTCGCGACACATATAAGATTTAATAACACTCCAAGATTTATTGATACATTCCAATTTATACACTCCGAGAGCCGATCTCCCATTGACGAAACCGCACCCTCTCTTGACGTAAGTCAGAGAGGCTGTAGCAAAGTTACAGGGGGTTGGAAAGGCAGCGTGGTGGTTTTTGTAATATCATGGCGGAGGCTCCTCAATAGCTGGGGGTGGAGGCCCTGAGCCGCGGGTTGCATGCTGTCCTGACTGCCGTGTTGCAATCAGGTACCATTCTCCTGACTGGAAAAGGGGGACTGTCGTCCCTATCTGGAAAGGGAAAGGGGACCGTCAGGACTGCAACAATTACCGCTGGTATTACACTGCCAGCGTGCCATGCAAGGTGCTTGCCCATCTAATTGTGCTGACACGGATCCGCCGCAGTCATCTGCTGAAGCATCAGAAGACCTCAGCAGTCTGGGTTCACGCCTGGTAAGTCAACACCAAGACCGTATCCTAGCGCTATGTGTCCTGGTGAACGCCGGAATGAGTCGACAGGGATGCGTGCAGCCTATGTTGATGTCAAGAATGCGTTTGCTCAGTTGCATCGTGAGTCCCTTTGGGATCTTCTGCGACTGTCATCGCAGATTCCTGCATAGGACTATTGGTTTGATGACTGGTCTGTACTCTGGACTGAGAGAGCTGGTGAAGTATGGTGCAGGTGTATCCAGCTTCTTTCCTGTTAATACAGAGTGATGCAAGGGTGCGTCTGCCCCATCACTTTTCCACCACTTGTATGGACCTGGTATTGGGCAAAGTGTGTAGATCAAAGTGGAATGGTGGAGCATCCGTCGCAACACCAAATATCACTGATCTTGTTTGTGCCGATGATGCAGCAAATCTTTCTGAAGTCGTGGAGGTCCTTGTGATGCTCTCGAGGCGCTGCCTGCAGCGCCTCGAGAGGCCATCACAGGACTCCAGCGACTCAGAAAGATTGCCTGCATCATCGGCAAACGAGATCAGTGAATCTTGTGTTGCCGACGGATGCTCCACAATCACTTTGATCTACAACTTTGCCCAATACCCAGTCCATACAACTGTTTGAAAAGTGATGGCAGGACGCACCTATGACTCCTCCTGTTTTAACAGGAAAGAGCGGGATACACCTGCCCCATAACTTCCACAGCTCTCTCAGTCCCAGAGTACAGACCCAGTCCCTCAAACCAATAGTACCTTGCAGGAGTACCTGCGAAGTCCAGAAGAATCCCAAAGTGACCTCACGATGCCTGAGTCAACGCCTTCTTGACATCAACTAGGCTGCACGCATCCCTGTCGATCACGTCGGCGTGTCCACCAGGACACTAGCGCTAGGATACTGTCCTGTTGTTGACTTACCAGGCGTGGACCCAACTGCTGAGGTCCATCTGATGCTTCAGCAGATTACTGCGATCCAGTGGCAGCAATAGATGGGCAAGCACCTTTCCTGGCACGCTGAGCAGTGAATACGCGGTAATTGTTGCAGTCCTGACGGTCCCCTTTCCCCTTTCCAGATAGGGACGACAAAAAAAAAAAAGAAAAAAAAAAAGAAGAAAGAAAAAAAGGGAAAAAAAAAAAAAAAAAAACAACCCCCTTTTCCAGTCAGAGGATGGTACTGATTGCCACCGGCAGTCAGACAGCATGCAACCCGCGAGATCCATGGCCTCACCCAGCTTTGAGGATCTCCGCACTGATATTACCAAACACCAGCCTGCCTTTCCCCCCCTTAACTGTTGCTAACAGCCTCTCTGACTTCGTCAGAGAGGTGCGGTTTCGTCATGGGAGGGATGTCCCCCCCCGGGGCCTTCTTGGAGTGTATTAAATTGGATGTATCAATAAATCTTTGAGTGTATTAAATCATATGTGTCGCGAATGTGTTTTGGGAGGAAGGACACCGTTGACGACATGACTCTGCTGCACTGTTCTAACAGACCAACCGCTCCTCCGGGGCAAGCGGCCGCGCCCCTCCTGTTCCACTGCCCACCTCCACAGCTAACCAGTGTGCGGACAGGCTAAAACGCTAAAAGCAATGCTGTTGTCGTCCCTTACTCATGCCTACATGTGTAAATATCATGTACCGTTAAGTGGGTTAATTTCTTTTATAAAGTTAATTCTCGCTTGAGGAATCAGAGAGGGATAAGTCACACTTAGTGCTTCCATGCAACACTATGTCATCTCTATTATGACAATCAACTGTGACACAAAGGATCTTGTATTATATCTTGTTATGAAGTGGTTGTATTAATTGCAAAACTAAAGGATCATCAGCCATTTGTGAGCGCTCCTGCCACATCTTTCTAAGAAATTTCTTTTTTTACTCCGCACAAGATCTTTAAGTTGCGGGTAACCTAACTCCAATAGCACATATCATTACAGGGTTGCCCTAACACCTAAAAATTGTTTGGGGACCAAGGTTATACAGCTTTGTCACTGGCCTAAGATCAGCATTTAGCCATGACTCACACCCGTACAATATTGCTGACATGAGTGCTGCGTCAAAGATCCGCTTCTTAACTACAAAAGGTATGTCATTATTTTTCTTTAATAAGGAAACAAATTTATTTACATGAGCCATCTTAGTGCTAGCATGAACCTTAACAGCAGAAGAGGCAGAACCATCACGCGTGAATGGTGATCCTAGATATACATATTGGTCACATGGCTCCACCACTAACTCATCCAAACTCAAAGGTTCACTATCTAACAAGTTTCCCCAAATGACAAAGAATTTTGTCTTTGATGCATTGATCTTCCTTCCGTAATTATCACAAAATTATTTCAGAAGCTCTAATTTTCTTAACATGTTTTCTCTAGAAGTAGCTAAAAGAAACCGTATCGTCCATTAATACAAGTAAATGGAGCCATGACAGAAATCCCTCTGATCTACAACTATCTTTGATCAGCTTAATAAGATCATTCGCATATAATATGAAGAGGATACAGGAAGTGGGCGACCCTTGGCGTACACCAATTGTAGCTGAATATACCACTGGGGCCGAGGATCCCTGTCGTTAAAACGGTACATCGCCATCAGTGCAGCCAGCATCACAGCTCCACATCCCAGCCTCCGTAAAATCTTAAATAATATTTGCCTGGGTACTAAGTCATAAGCCTGAGAAAAATCAACAAAAGTAACAAACAATGTGTATTTCTTCTTCTTTGCCAAGTCTGTTAACAGGCGCAAAGTCACTATATGTTCTATACACCCACGACCCTTCTGAGCTCCTGCCTGTTCTCTATAAGGAATGAACCAATTATGTAGCCTAGCACATAACACTAAGTCATATAGCTTGGTAATACTGTTTAATACGGATATCCCACGGTAATTTCTTGCTAGCTGCCTATTGCCTTTTTTGAAGATGGTAAATAACGTTGCTGTAGGATAGTAGGTCATAGTCATAGTAGGTCACAGGATAACTGGCAGAAGTAAAGACAAAATTAAATAATACAGTAATAATTACTAACCAATTCGCTGGGAGTAACTTTAACACACCAGGTGAGATTCCATCAGAACCACATGCTCTATCTGAATTCATTTTCTTAATCTGTAATGTCACTTCATCGGCAGTAATATTGTCATCCAAAATTGGAATGTTGGGGTGGAAGTCAAAATGTTCATCATTTTCATGTAAAACATGATTAAGCACATTCTCATAAAAAGTTTTGAATTCATCATCAGTGGGGGTAGCATTAGCAGTACAATCATCTTGGAGCTTACCCTTCCAGTCAATGGCCTTCCATACCCTTGCATCATCACGGTCATGCAATAAACTGTCCCAACGGCTTGCGCCTCTGGTTACATTTTCAGCAACAACTTGACCTTGACTTGCTTCAGAACACTCATATAGCACCTCAGCTACGTTGTTGGCAAACTCATTTACATCAGTAAAATCTACATCTAGACTTATATTAGAAATGTTATTAAGAAAAGCATCTTGATCGATACGGGACCATCTGACAGGTTTCTTTACTAATGTATTCTGGTGTGGGTGTTTTAGTAAGGCATACTCACCAAGCTGGCGTGCTCTACTGAGGAGATCGTCAATATCTATACCTGGTACAAATAACTTTAAAGAGACTGGAGCATGGTCAGAGGGGAGGAAATCTGTTTGGTGTGCGCTAAACTCATCTACATAATCTATCATATTGCTAGATACAATGCATGCATCCAATTCTGATATCCATATGTTACTTTGCTTATATGTCATTGTGCTTGCAAACTCCTTATCTCTTATTCTTAGATTATGAATCACAACTAGTTTCAGATACACATGGTTGCCAGAACTAAAGCATTATCATTAGGCTTGTTTACCGGGTCAGGAATGTGAGGATACGAGTAATCATCATAATCAGGTAACTCGGCTCGCACAGGTAACTCTCGCACAATATCTCCAAATCTAGCATTAAAATCACCAATGATCACATATTTATTATTACTACCATTTTCAATTGCTTTGCTTTGGATAGATGCAAAAGAATTGTGCGAGAAATATGGCGAGTCACTCGGGGGGATGTAACAAGATCCGAATAAGACACCCGGCACACAACGAAACTGAAACCACACCTGTGTGGATTCCCACTTCTCAGGTGTAATGTTTTCCAAACTGTTATTTGCAGTACATGACTTTCCACACAGTAAAATACACTTGTATCCATCTAAAGCCTTGTCTTGTAACTCTTCACTGTCTGTTCCATTATCCATTCTTTTAGTCACTTTGCAAGTCGGCAAAACTTGCATGATAATAGGACTAATAACAAGTACTCCACCAGTAAAAGGCCTGCTATATACGGAAATCCCCAGGTAGTGGATGCCAGTACCTATATAAACGATACATGATGGTTATATAGGTTATATACTATAGTAAATGTTTGACATTGTTGCAACAGGTCTTGCAACATTGTGTTGCTGGGATTTTTTCTTCGTCCATAAATTTATAACTGGCAGACTCTGATCACACACAGAATGATGACCACGGTACACCTTTCATGCCAACTAGTAGGTTATTACCTGAGTCAAATTTAAAAACCCTTTGGTGTGTCTTTAGGGGGATGGGGGAGGGTAAAGCTTGCAGGACGGTAGGACCGCCCACTTGATCCCCCAGCCAATAGGAACGACGAATGGGCCGGGGCCAGTCTCGATGTATTTTCGTGAGCATCAGTCCAGTCCAGCCTGGACTGGACTGGTAACCGTCGCGAAAACGCGTTTAAGTTGGGGCCCAAATTGTGATATTCTAGTGATCTTTATTTTGCCTGTCTCTGTTTTCTCTTCTCTGCCCATGATATGGGGGAAATCATTAGCCATTACGTGGTGGGACATTTTTTGGTGTAATAACAGGGTGGTTTTGGTGAAAAGCTTCCCCCAAAACTTGCTTTTAAATTTTTCCACGGTGAAGGATGACGGTTCTATTTCGGGTAAAAAGGGCAGATCTTGAAAACTATTGCTGGGAAAACTTCTCAGGGTAAATTCAACTTTTCTGTTCCTCCTTGTACGTCGTTCCTCGCGTTGTTTTTGTGCCCCTCCCAAGCTACAATTTTTTGAAGTGAGAAATTTGATTAACCCTATATTCCCCACTTTTTTTTTACATCAGGGAAACCGTTAATTGGGGAAACTAAACCAATGATGGTAAAAACCCCCAGAAATTTTTGGGTAAAATTACCAGAGCCTTTTTTCCCCCTTATTATATTTTTTTTCTCCAGATTTCACAGATCCCCAGATAAAAAAGTAATTATAAAGGGGGATAGATGCCCTTCCCCTCTCCCCTAACAAACTTGGGACATGGGGGAATGGGGGGTTTTTAGGGGGGAAACGAATTGACACTCGCGACGAGCCACTGTACCTCCTCCTCTTCTTTGGCCTAGATTTGGGATTTGCCTGTTTTATGAAATGGCAAAAAAAGAAAAATTTTTCCCCACAAATATGGGCAATCAATGAAATTTGATCACTACAAATACGTCCCTTCCCCCCCATGCACCCCCATAGGGCCACAGTTCACCCAAAAAAAATTTTTATAGCGGCCCACATACTAGCGGAATTTTGGAGTACAATGTATCATCTCCAGAGGGGGTAAAAAAGACCCACCACGCAATAAACAGAAAACCACTTATGATATGTAAGTGAAACACGCCGTAGGGCGTCCCATTTCTTGACGGGCTTTATTGGCCTTTTGTCCCTAACCAAGATCATAATTCTAATATATAGTTTTTGCTCTAATTTATATGGTAACTGGGACGAATAACATATCCTCTTGAAGTCGTTTTGTCCCCGGAAGTGCCCGGGAAGGATGGGGGCCCAAAATAATGTTTAAAGTTTTGAATAAAAGATATATTTTTCCTTTACTAATAGGGGTAAATACTAAAAATTTACCCCAAAAAAAAGGGCCGCGCCAAAAAAAATTTTTAAAAATAATTTTTACTTGGGGTGCGACGCTGTAAGGGGTTTGGAACTGTCTGAGAAAAACCCCCCCCAAAAAAAGGGATATAAAAATTTTAAAATACCGGACTGTGGAAAAACCCGAACGATCCCGGGTTCTTAACGATACCGGTGAGGACTTATGGGTATATTCCCAAAACCGGTACGAAAATACCGGATTATTTTGATACGCACAACCAAATATATGCCATCAAACCCTTCACCAGTTTCCCACTAAAACACTCATTTTTCTCATATCCCTACAGAAACCATGAAAAGCCCCTACGTACAATCCCAAGGGCTATATGCAAGGGTGTCGCAAAACCCACAGGTGGAGATTCCCCAAGTCGTTCTTCACCGGTGGGGTCTACAAAAAATCCGACGGGGGAATTTGACAGTCGTACCCACACAAGCGGTGGCTGCAAAAGCAGGGGTACCAACACAAACGGTCCAAGGGGGCATCAGATTTTTGGGCTGTTTTTACTATCTAAAATTTTTTAGGTAATTTATCATTCTGCCCTTAAAAAATAGCTTAGTTAGTGTTCCCACTTTTTTGAGGCGTTGGTGTAGAAAAAAGGGCCCCGAGTATCGTGTGAGTAATTTAAAATGCCCGCCGCCCCTGCTCCCCCCAAGGGGGGCCCCCATCACCGCCCGGGGGCTTTCCCCACAAGTGCACACCCTATTTTAAGGGGCCCCCCTGGACCTGATTTACCTTAATTAGACACGTTTGCATTCACAAGGGATGATTTTCTCTCGGTGTGTTGAAAATACCGTAATGGTTGGGAAAAAATAGGATGGAAAAAGGGAGAGCGGAATGCGAGGGATGTGCAACAGCTGATCACGCAACCATGGAGGCGCGACGAGTGGATGTTTTTAAAATTTTTGTATGCTGCGCCCGACGCAACGCGCGAGAAAATTTCTGAATATGCCCTTAATCCACGCCTGTCCCCCCTGAAATAAAAAAAAAAATTAAAACAAAAAATGCACTAAATTTTTTTTAAAGGCAACTTTTGGGACCAGAAATGATGATCAGAAAAAAGATTTATATAGGAGTTAAAGAGGCTATATTATAACGTTTCGTTGGGCAGTGCCGATGCCACCCCCTTTAAACTCCCGGGGTTGGTCCCCGAAATGGAAAGGAGTGGGGCTTTGTTGCGGGGTTGGGTGGGGTGCGGGAACGGTGACGCGGTTTGCAATCGGCCCGGGGGGAGGTGACATGTTGGTGGGTGTTTCGTGGTGACAGGAAAATTCGCGGAAGCGTTTTCGACGACACCGTCGAAACCCCAACATAGTGCATCGCGAACCCTCTCATTATTCTCTTTATAAAATTTTTTTTTTCGTAATGCGCAATTTAAAAATACAAAAAGAGATGAGGACAAAGATAAAGAATAGGTAAAAAAAAAAAAATAAATAAATAGTGTTCAGGTTCCAGGGTTCCACAAACTTTGGTGCGTTTTTTAGTTCTAAATTTTCTGTGAACATCAGAGGGAACTGCTTTTTGCCTAAGGATAAGCGTGAGGACAAAAGCACTGGTTATTTTTCATTAGTCTTTATCGCCAATTTATTTTTTTAAATACAAAATTAAGGATGGAGAAGTTTTGGGAGGTGTTACCGCGTTAGGGTGGAAACAAGAAAGATAGGGGGGTCTTTCTGTATATGCTTTTCGCTTTTTTTGGTTTTCAAAGATTTTTTGTAAAGTATTTTAATTAATCCTTTAATGACAAAAAATTTTTTAAATTTTATCTTGATAGACAGCGTATAACAAAGGAATTTTTGACGGGGTTTGACGGTACTGTCGAAAACCCCCATTTTCTACCCTCGAAAGGCATTCCCTCGTAACTTCCGTAATCGTTTTGACTGGAGGGGGGCTTCGAAGCAGAGGCAGTAATTTCCCTTTAAAGGTTCCAACAGCATTTTTCGAAGCAGCATAAGTGGAAACAGGGGGTAGGGGCAGCTTTCTTGGGGGGAGCTAGGCGAGCAGGGGGCTTGCCAGGGTGGGGGGGAAGAGTAGGACCGGTGAGTCAGGGGGGAAAAGGGGAGTGAAGCAACAGATTTTCTTTCTCGCGAGGGTGGTTTAATGCATCTCATGATCTATCACTGGGGGGATGTTCCCTCCGACGAAGGGCGAGAAAAGGGAACTTGGCCCCGCCGTAGAGTGGGCATGACTCAATAATGACTAAATAAGGGGCATGACTAATAAAGCAGAAAGGGGGAAGGGAGAAATAAAAGCTTAATAAAAACCTAACAAAAACAACTCCACAAAAGGGGAAACACAGTTCCGACGGGAATGGTAAAATCGCCAGCAACTAGCCACAGCGTCAGGAGGGCTAAACTGGCCGCCGTCTAAACGGCGTCGTACCAGCCCTGACGCTGCCCCTCTCGGGACTAACCCACGGCTATCAGAGTCCCTGCGGCCCCTCACCACATACCTTTCGAGTACCCCTCTAAGTGGCCCCCTCATGTAATGAATGGGCCTACGATAGTCTGTGAAGCGACTCTTAACAAGGGCAGAGGTGCTGGCAGAAACTCGTGAAACACCAGCAGCAAAACTTTCCAAGGGTGGGAATGTTCACTGCATAGCGAGGTGAACACCGAGCGAGCGTGCTCTCCCACCGACGGCTCGTGGAAGACTGAAGGTTTGATAGCGCAGCGCGCGCAGTATTGCCAACTTAAACACTCATATTTGGTCCAAATATCTCTACACAAATCATGAAAAGTCCCTACGTGTCCCTACGTACAGTGCCAATATCCCCGCGCCTGTCCCTACATGATATTAAAAAAAAAATTATACAAGAAATGCACATAACACGTATTTTATAAAGTGCAACATTAGGGACCAGATTAATGATATCAG
The DNA here is from genome assembly GCA_016584305.1 of Chionoecetes opilio. Lineage (NCBI taxonomy): Eukaryota > Metazoa > Arthropoda > Malacostraca > Decapoda > Majidae > Chionoecetes > Chionoecetes opilio. The sequence continues at coordinate 98,132 of JACEEZ010012198.1, read as the reverse complement.
AAAATGTATATTATATAACGAGTTAAACATTGACCTTGCCTAATATTCTTCACTTACTAGTACCATGTGAATATACTATACAGTGAAGGAAATGGTAATAATGTTGTAGACCCTGTTCATCATTGTACAATATTGTAGTATGAAGGAAATGGCTAAATGGTGTACAACCTGCTCATCATTCTACAATATTGTATATAATTACACGGAGACAATTAAGGTGGTTCCAAGAACCTGAAGTTGCTACATGAACACGCTAAGTGACTTACCTTCAGCCATTGAGATCTGAAGCGTTGTTTTCTTGGCGGAGACTCGTCTTCTTTTGAGAGTTCGCCTCTTTTCTTTCTAGATTTTTTAGCTTACCTTGCACCAGTCTTTTCCATTGTCTAATATTTTCTGAAGTCAAACTACGGAGGTAGAGTGACTGATCCCCACAAACGATTTAAACAGCTGATGTTATGATGTGTAAGGCCGTGTCACACGAGCGATATTTTCGGCAATTTTTGGTATTTTGCTACCAAAAGATGCCCGCAGTGGTGGCAAAAAGTGCGCGTGTTGTCACACGGCGTTTCAGCTACGAGCATCTTCCTACAAGAGTAGCGAAGATCTTTATTCTTCTATCTTAGCTACTCTGCTTCTACTGGCATTTATGAAATATTCTTCCCTCTTCACATTTCCCTTGATAACCATAAATAACCACTCAAAACCATACTTGTATTCTAAATCAAGTAAATAACACACCATAAATTATCCCGTTTCTGTAGTAAGACACAACGCAGCCTCTTAAATATCTGTTTGTATCAACATTTTCCGTCATTATCCTCATCAACAACTCAAAACTTAACTTAGATTAAATCATACGTAATTTTTTTTAAATAACACGCATGTACCATACATGCACGTGTCTGTCTGTATGTAGAGTAAAACCTATTTATTTATCCTACCAAACACTTTGTTTTCCTCCAATCATCTTAATTTTTCTCATCTCCCATCTACACTATATTACTATTACTATAACAAAATCCTACGGTTATATTCCCTATATACCAGCACTTATTTCCTAAACAATCACATAGAATGCTACAACATCTCATGACCACCAAGATGGTCATTTATCTTTATTTCACTGAAAATCGTGTAGTTCGTGCAAGTCTTGCGTGGCGTCGGCGTTCCGAGATAGGAAACTATCTAATCGTTTAAATAATTCTCCCTACGGTTGGCAAACACTGCCCTTCACGCCCAGACTTCTTTGTTTAAAAAAATCGTCTGTTGTTAGTCATGAAATCAGGAAAAGTAACTGAATATACCAAATGAGTTAGTGGAACAAGGATACTAAAAAACAGATCATATCTATAAAAAGTGTTTATAAGCACTAAAAAGCGTCTAAAGGTCAATACAATAGAAAATGGACGTCTGTGCTTACCTTGTGTTCTTTTTTTAGAAATGCCGCGCTAGATTTTTGCCCCCAGCCTTAGGCCCAGTTAGCACTACAGGCAGCGGGGAAGACGACAGGAGCTTCTCGTGCCGAGGATAAGGACCTGGTCTTATACTAAAGTTAATTTCACGAACAATTACCAACTATTTTCTTTTTCACTACTTGCTGAAACAACATCTTGGGAAAAATTAATGTACGTCAACAAACACTATGTCGCCACGCATTAATGTCCACCAGGCGCCATATATTACGAATTTTAGGCATCACTACAGATAGTGATGGACCGAATGTCTATTTTCCGTATTCGCGAATGCGAATGCGAATGCGATATTTGGTTTTAATATTCGCGAAAGCAAAAAAAAAACGAATGCGAATGCGAAAATTACATACTAATTTCAAGTAATACACTATTTTTTATATCATACAGGTAACTGACATTTTTGTATGTATTGTAGGAGTTCAGCCATAAAAATTGAAAGTCTAAATAAATTCCATTCAAATGTTCTATGGACCCATTCTTACACGAATACTTACATGATAATATCTTACATGAATAATAATTATTGCAAAGTTTACACTTGCAATGTCATTAGAGTAATCTCGATATACGTAATACACAAACCACATGATGTGATGGACGCCATTACGCAGTAGGCTGCTGCAATACTGTTCTCTTTCAAAGAAAGCGAGTGGCCTCATTGGTGGACAGAGAAGATCGCGTATATGCTACGCAGTGTAGCGCACGAGGCAATGAGTGAGCTCTGTAACAGTGACCTTGAGATTAACGGCTGCCACACTTTGGAGGGTAGAGATGGAGGCGTGTTGCGAGGGACTACGGCTAGGCTACCACTACGCACTTACCCATTCTTTAACTAACGCTCGGCTAAACTATTAACTTATGTATATGTTTGCCTTGTGTAATATTTATGTTCACTGTATTTGTTTTCTATTGTTTTAAGTTTATGATTTGGGACAAAATATTCGCACACTCGCAAATAAACTACGAGTGGAGTGCGAAGCGAATGCGAATATTTAAAAACCATGCGATATTGCAATTGTGAATGCGACTATTCGTCGCATCACTATACAGACTTACTTGTATATGTGAACTGAAGGACATGTATAGGTATGTAGATAATGTAAACTAAATACTGTGGCAAGTTTCTTCAGTGACACATACAAGTCTGTAGTGATGCTAAAACTCGTAATATATGCCCCCCTGCGACATTAGTGCAGTGGCGACTATAGATAGTGTTATTGACGGTAAATGAAATGATATTTCATCATTCAATTTTTCATAGTCATTCCTGCTACTTGACTTCCCATTGAGAAGTCAAGTAGCAGGGATGACTGCTACAAGGGATGACTGCTACATTGCACAAGGCAAAACGTGCCTTGTGCAATGTGATGTGAATGTGAACCCCACCTTATGTGCATGCAATGTGAACCCCGCCTTACTCTCTAGCATCACTCAACACGAAAATCGATAACCAGCAGCGTAATGCGCATTACGCTGCGCATCGTAAAGCCTAGTGTGGACGGGCCTTTAGAGGGCCGCAGGTTGCACAGGCTTGCTGTAGATGTACGCAGTGAAAAACTGGACATCATATTTTCTTGGATTCAGTGGTGACAGCGGCATGAGAGGCGGAGACCCTGTATATACACACTATGGATACTGAATTATGCGTTATATTTAATATATATAATGAATACATACAATATGAGCATTTTTATGGTTTTTTTCTACAAATAAAAACTGTCAAGCTTGTGTTCTATTCTGCGTTTGCACACATTATTGTGTTATATTTTGAAGGTACTTTTAATCTTATATTATACTTTCAAATCTTATTTTTTTACCATGAATGATCACACGTGTTTTCAGTATTATTTGCCTTTGCTATGTAATATCTGAGGAGCTAAGAGGGAACACCGGGTACGCGCCACCCCAGCCACACACGGAGTAACGCATACCATTGTATTCCCCAAAGCCTATACTACCAGTACAATAAGGGTATAGGTAAACAATAGGTTCTCAATGAGGTTACAAATCACGTTTATAAGAGGGTAGTTGACCGAGCGCACTGCTACTGATGGCCTACTACTCCCTAGCATGGCCATTATGTCCCTCTGTGCTAAATAACCAGTCAGTAAACCGTTATAGTTTTGCAGTCTCACCCAAGCCCTGATCCTGAACCAACACAGTCCGTTTCACACTGGATAAGTCGATGTACCATAGTAATCATGTAAAACGCGCACTTATTGTCAGCTGCCTGTGTGTGATGCCCAGAGTGGAACAACCGATGTGCGTAGTATTTAACGCCNTTGGGAACCCCGGGGTCGTAAACTGGGGGTTTTTTCCCCAAATTTGCATCGGCTGGATGCCGACCTAGCTCCTCCGCCCCATTTGTAGGTTTGGGCAGGATTAAACGTGTTATTATTCGTTATTATACAGCTTAGTGATTATGGTGAGATGTTATATATACTTGTCATTATCTAAATCAATGTAGCACCGTGTGTCACCTTAAATAAGGGTGATTTAAAGATGTTATGATGAGGTGACTGATGGCGGGGCAGAGTGACGGAGAGGCCTTGCCGCGGGGCCTCCCCATATCACAAATATTCACTATTTCAACCCACACACACACCTTCTACAACCAAAACACTAGCAACACAGGCTCTTTACTTATACATCTTACTATCTGATACATTAAAACTCCTTAAAACGCAAGCATTCCGAATAAAACGACAATTCGTTTGAGATGACGGGGAAAGAAGGCGGGGAGAGGCAGTCTGGCATGCCATTCTTGCCCGGAAATATGTCTCGCTGACTTGTGATTGGTCGAGAGGTTTTAAAAACTGTTTGTCATTGGCTGGTGGCTGATGACGCGCTTGATGACGTCATTACTCGCATTAGCCAGTCAGCGCCTTCCGACGCGTTAACGACCGAAAAGGGAGGCTTTGTAGCTTTCGTCGTTAGGAAAAGAAGTTCGGAGAGATGGTCGTTGCTGGCGCAACTACCTTTGTTGCTGGGTTCCTGCCCTGTATACTATGGATACTGAATTATTTGTTATATTTAATATATATAATAAATGCATACAATATGAGTATTTTTATAATGTTTTTTTTTCTACAAATAAAAACTGTCAAGGTTGTGTTCTATTTTGCGTTTGCACACATTATACTGTTATATTTTGAAGGTACTTCATTATTTTATGATATTTATGAAATCTTATTGCATACTTTCAAATCTTATTTTTTTACTATGAATGATCACACGTGTTTTCAGTATTATTTGCCTTTGCTATGTAATATCTGAGGAGCTAAGAGGGAACACCGGGTACGCGCCACCCCAGCCACACACGGAGTAACGCACACCATTGTATTCCCCAAAGCCTATACTACCAGTACAATAAGGGTATAGGTAAACAATAGGTTCCCAATGAGGTTACAAATCACGTTATATAGAGGGTAGTTGACCGAGCGCACTGCTACTGATGGCCTACTACTCCCTACCATTATGTCCCTCTGTGCTAAATAACCAGTCAGTAAACCGTTTTTAGTTTTGGCAGTCTCTTCACCCAACCCTGATCTTGGAAACCAACACCAGGTCCGGTTTTCACACTGGAGTGAAGTCGATGTTACCATAGTAATCATGTTAAAACGCGCACTTATTGTCAGCTGCCTGTGTGTGATGCCCAGAGTGAGAGGAAGAACCAGGCGAGTGCCTTACAGCAGCAGGTGACTGTCTCTGGCTACTCAAGTCACGCTATTCTACGCTCCGAGGATTACAATGATTGGTTTTATGATGTTCTGCGGGAAAGTACATGACTTTAACTACCTCCTAACAAATGTTTGAGTCAATACGTTTTAAGGTTGGCTTCCAATGACCTGAATGAGTGTGTCCTCGGGACACACTCATTGTCTTGGGCGACTTCAATGCTACTACTGGCACTGTGAGAGATGGCTACGAGTTATGTGTTGGTCCCCATGTCTCCGGTACCAGAAACACCAACAGTTCTCTGCTTCTGAACTTTGCAAGATCCAGAAGGTTGAGAATTGCAGGTTCTTGGTATCAGAGGCCAGAGCTGCACCGCTGGACATGGCATAGTAATGCCGGAGGGGTAGCTAAGGAGATCGACCACATCCTCGTTAGTACTCGTTTGAGGATCCTCCAGAACTGCAGGGTTTACCGGAATGCTGAGTTCTTTGGAACAGATCACAGACTTCTTGTTGCTACACTTGAGCTTCATGTCAAGTCCAGAAGAATCTCAAGAGGTAACCATACTGTGTTTCATCTTGAGAAACTGAAGGACTTGACATGTGCTCATGAGTATGCGGTGGCAGTCTCAAATCGGTTCGATGTGCTCGGTGCTCTCGGGGACCCTGTAGAACTGTGGGATACCTTCAAACGTGAAACTCTATAGGCTGCCAGGGAGCGCCCGAGGTCAAGGCGTGGTTTTGTCTCGACGGAGACGCTGGAGAAAATCGAGGGAGTCGCGCTGCCAGGCTGGCTGGGAACCGGGACCAGCACAGGGCTCTGTCAAGCCGGACTAGAACCCTCCTGGGGAGAGACAAGGAGAGGTATGTCAGGAGTCTCGCTGAGGATGTCGAGGGTCATTTGAACGCTAATGACCTCCGACCCGCCTACCGAGCCCTGAAGAAGCTCCATTCCAAATCTCCTTCTCGGGCGAGTGCTATTCGAACACCAGATGGGCGCCTCGTGTCGGACATGGATGGGCAGATGGCTCGTTGGGCTGAGTACTTTGGGCAGTTGTTCACGGTGGACCCTCCAACTGAGCAGCTTCACACCACTGGGTTACAGGCAGTGGATGCCGATCCTCCCATTGACGAAACCGCACCCTCTCTTGACGAAGTCAGAGAGGCTGTAGCAAAGTTGAGGGGTGGAAAGGCAGCTGGTGTTTGTAATATCAGTGCGGAGCTCCTCAAAGCTGGGGGTGAGGCCATGATCCGCGGGTTGCATGCTGTCCTGACTGCCGTGTGGTAATCAGGTACCATTCCTCCTGACTGGAATAGGGGGCTGGTCGTCCCTATCTGGAAAGGGAAAGGGGACCGTCAGGACTGCAACAATTACCGCGGTATTACACTGCTCAGCGTACCAGGCAAGGTGCTTACCCATCTATTGCTGACACGGATTCGCAGTCATCTGGTGAAGCATCAGAGACCTCAGCAGTCTGGGTTCACGCCTGGTAAGTCAACAACGGACCGTATCCTAGCGCTTCGTGTCCTGGTGGAACGCCGACGTGAGTTTCGACAGGGGAGGCTTGCAGCCTATGTTGATCTCAAGAAGGCGTTTGACCCAGTGCATCGTGAGTCACTTTGGGATCTTCTGCGACTTCGAGGGATTCCTGCAAGGACTATTGGTTTGATAACTGGTCTGCATTCTGGGACTGAGAGTGCTGTGAAGTGTGGGGCAGGTGTATCCAGCTTCTTTCCTGTGAATACAGGAGTGAGGCAAGGATGCGTCCTTGCCCCATCACTTTTCAACGCTTGTATGGACTGGGTATTGGACAAGGTTGTAGATCAAAGTGATTGTGGAGCATCCGTCGGCAACACCAAAATCACTGATCTTGTTTTTGCCGATGATGCAGTAATCTTTGCTGAGTCGCTGGAGGTCCTGGTGATGGCTCTCGAGGCGCTGCACGAGGAGGCAAAGCCTTTGGGACTTGAGGTCTCCTGGCTCAAGACTAATGGCCAGGTGTTTGGAGACTTACTAGATGCAGCAGTACAGTCTGTTCATGCGTGTGGCGAGGACATTGAGATCTTGGAAAGTTTTACATACCTTGGTAGCGCAGTCCATAATGACGGCGGGTCACCTCAAGAAGTCTTACGGCGGATTGGCATAGCCCACGGTGTTATGGACTCGCTCAGCGGGAGTATTTGGCGGTGTCGGTACCTGTGCAGAAAGACAAAGATCCGGATCTTCAAGTCGCTTGTGATCCCTGTCTTATTCTATGGTTGTGAGACATGGACACTAAATAGTGACTTGAAGAGACGAATCAAGGCCTTTGGTAATAAGTGTCTTCGCAGAATCATGGGGTATCGCTGGGATGATTACGTGTCAAATCAGCGATTGCACCGTGAGACTGAATCGAGGCCTATTACCTGCATAGTCCGTCAGCGCCAACTTCAGCTATATGGGCATGTGGCACGCTACCCTGAAACCGATCCTTCCCATCGGGTTGTATCTGTAAGAGACAATCCGGCGTGGAGGAGGCCGAGGGGGCGACCACAAGGCTCGTGGCTGGGGCAAGTTGATGTTTCTTGTCGAGAGCTGCTTGGTATGGGAAAGGAGCCTGCATGGGAACTCGCACGTGGTGACCCTCGGGAGTGGCGTCGTAGTGTGGGCGAGGCGACGCGCCCCCCGGCGTATGCCCCCAATGATTGATTGATTCCAATGACACGTTGTGGAGAGAAGTATTAATAGGCTGCGGGCGATAGTTGTCTGACAAGTGGAGAAAAACGCTGTTATTGTTATGTTTCTTTCACAATGCCATTGATTATCCATCTCTACGTATTCTAACCTACACGTAGATGTTCTAAGCTCTACAATAAAGAAAAAAAAAACAGAATATCTTCTTTGGTTGAAAAGATAGGGCATTTTGAAAGTACAAAAACTTTAACAGCGTTTTTCTCCGTGTTCTATCTGTGGCGCTTGCCTGGTTTTCCCTCTCGCGGCCTCCTGTGTTTGTTGTTGCATGTATCACGAAATAAAATCTATGATGAAAGTTGATCTTTTCGATAGTATATCAATTTCCTGGGCGGCACAATCCACTGTTATGCACATTGTTAGGGATGGACATTTAATAGTCAGGAGCTACTGAGTGCCAGGCCGGGAATGTCGCGGGGGAACAACGGTCATTATATACGCATAACACATGTATTTCTGGTCGCTAGATGAGTTGAGGACCAGAATTGTTGTGAGTGAAGGTCATGTGATTATAATCCATTTCTATCACACACTGTCACTGTAAGGCGGGCAAGACCTGAGGGTCATCATGCACGGCAGCGCCTCAAATGTGCCATGGCCGACCCCAAAATTTTAAAATTTTTTAACCCGGCTCTTTTTNAAAAAAAAATATTATGCTTAAAACACTGTTTATCAAGAAATCCCTTATTTAATCTTCAACATATTCTCCGTGTAAACATATTAGTTTATACTGTTTACTATATGATTTAATCTCAAAGATACATTCTTCATTTTGTTAGAAATATATTTTCTTTTCATTTCGGTAGTTTGGTTTTGTAAACAAGCGTCCATAGCAACGGGCTTACACTCAAAGTAGCCAGGGATCTGCTAATACCTACACTCAAAGTGGATGAGGATAGCATATGCATTTCCGTAATACCAACTTTTACACTTAAGAGTAACATTTAGGAGTAAATATTAATTGTAAGTGAGGATCCGGGCCCTGCAGGGCCCGTATCCTCACTTACAATTAATACTAAACTTTGGTATTTACTCCCGACTTTACGCTTAAATTCACACTTACTGTTATCCTCACTCACTCTTAACTTAATCTTTACTGTTAAGTTTGGTATCAACTTAATAGTGCTGGCGAGGACTTCTAAATCCTTAATACCAAAGTTAATAGTAGGAAATATTCGAAATGGCCGCCGCTTAGGAACTCCCATCGCCTCTTCAGGGCCCGTATCCTCACTTACAATTAATACTAAACTTTGGTATTAACTCCCGACTTTACGCTTAACTTCACACTTACTGTTATCCTCACTCACTCTTAACTTAATCTTTACAGTTAAGTTTGGTATCAACTTAATAGTGCTGGCGAGGACTTCTAAATCCTTAATACCAAAGTTAATAGTAGGAAAATATGTCAACATGGACGCCGCTCAGGAACACCCACAGCTTCCCCGCACTTATCGAGTGCGAAAGATGTCCTTGGACATATATACTGACGCTGAACTTTTCAAAAGGTACAGGCCAGACCGTGCTGGTATCGAGTATGTGACTGACTTGGTAAGGAGGGACCTACAAGATCCAATTGAGAAGAAGTATTCTCTCACCCCGGAGATGAAGGTGATCATGACTCTGAGATATTTGGCTACAGGAAAAATGCAGCTGTGTTCCGGTGATGAGTTTGGGGTGTGCCAGAGTAGTGTAAGCAGAGCAATTACTCAAACTCTGGCGGCCCTCAGTGCTCCACAGATTGCCTGCAGGTTTATCAAGTTGCCCCTTGAGCGCCAAGAGATCCTTGAAAATCAGGAAGCATTTTACCAGCTTGCACATTTTCCCTGTGTTGTTGGAGTGATAGACTGCACTCATGTGAGAATACTGGCACCCCATGAAAATGAGGTTGACTTTGTAAACAGAAAAAAACTACCATAGTATGAACATACAGTTAGTGTTTGGTGCAGACTATAAGATAATAAACCTTGTATCCAAGTGGCCAGGATCAGTGCATGACTCTAGGATCTTCAATGAAAGTGCATTGAACATTCTTTTTGAGGACAATTATATGCAGGCAAGGTGCCATCTGCTTGGGGACAGTGGATATGGCTGCAAACCATGGCTGCTGACCCCATTTCAACGACCTCAGCGGGGATACGAGAGAAATTATAACAGGTAATTCCAATTTACATTATAAGTCAACCCTTGTATCATGCTTTGTAGGGTATGTACGTTGTAGAAGTATGACTCCTAACAGGGAACTGTTGGTTATTATTAGCTTAGGAAAGTATATATTGTTATTAAATGATATCATATATATGTAGAAAAGCTTATTTCTGTATATTTGGGTATAAATATTTATTCTTTTCGGTATGCGTCTTGGTGTATTGCGGTATATTTTGGTCTATGTAGGTACTAACAGTTCATCGTAATACCGAGATAAACCTAAACGCTTACCTAAATATCACCAAAAAAACATGCATTTGTGTAACTAATGTCTTCTGTCAATTCATACCACATTACAGTATATATTATTATCAAAAGACATCTATAATCATTAACTTATGTATATTTCTGTAGATTTTGGTATGGGTTCGGGTGTGTTAAAGTATATTTTGATATTAAGAGATACCGCTCGGCAAGTGTTCATATTTTTGGCGACAGTTCCCGTTATTGCTTTTCTTGTACTCAATATGCGACATATTTGACCTATTTTTAATCGTGTCTGCATTCAGATTGTTGATTTAAGATTTCTGTGTATTAAATATCACTAATAGCTTGAACTGTAATGTAGTTAGGTAAGGTGGGTTAGGTCTCCAATATTTGCTTAGCGAAAGAGCGGGTGGTTCCTGGGTTGAGCAGCCCATCCATGTTATGTCATGATAAGTTATGAATGACCATGTATTGTATTCAACTGCAATTTTAGTGTTTTAGGACAGGCGCAAACAAATTTGTCAAAATATGACGATCCCTTTACTCTTCTCTGGTTCATCTAGTACAAGTGGAACTGTTGGCGAGAGTTTCTCGCTACTGTTATTTACGTTTAATTAGAGTCGGCGACAGTTCCACAAACTGTTAGTAGTATATAATAAGAATTTTTAATTTAAGATAAGGTTAATACATATGCAGGTTACAACCAAAACAAATTGTCATATTCACCTATTGATCTTTTCACACATAGGGCACACAGGACAACACGCAACTTGGTGGAAACGTGGAATTGGGCAGCTGAAGAGAAGATTTCCACGTTTTCACAGTGAGGTTCGGCTCAGCGCAGAGAAAACCTGCCAAGTTGTGACTTGCTGTGCTATCCTCCACAATATTTGCAAAAGCAAGGAACATTCAAGTACCAGAGGAGGATGAGGATGGCTATGATGATGGAAATGATGTGATAACGATGATGGTAACGACTATCAGTTACATAACAACGGTGATATGCCAGGCAGGGTCTTCCATTATAGACAATATTTAGGCATTGCAACATTTCCAATAATGTCAGATGAAATGTTCAATAAAATGAGACATTACATATAATATTCACTTGTATTCTCTTGTAACCTGCATTGAGAACTAGTTACCTGTTTCATGGGAAACATTTTTTCTCTTTTCCAAATGACTTGTCCTGCTCAGACTCAGGTCAGCCCTGGCTTAACTCACTACCTCACTTCAACATTACCACTGCATTTATCACACGGCCTCAAAGTCCATTATCATGTAGTAAATCAGTAAAATTTAATATGTGTATTTAGTACTTCGCCATGACCTACTAAACAGAAACTGAAGTGAAAAGAAAAAATTGAAACAATTATAATCACAAAAATAGTTGTTTATTGCCAACCCCATACATAGGAACATAAGAAATAAGGAAGCTACAAGAGGCCGCGAGGCTACACGTGGTATTCCTGTCACCTAACACTAACTACATCCACCTTTCATCCTCATCCATGAACCTATCCAGCCCCTCTTTAAAGCTCTCTAATGACTCCGCACTAACTACCTGTCTACTGAGGACCATTCCATTCATTCACCACCTATTTGGAACCAGTGTTTTCCCTATTTCCTTTCTAAATCTACGCTTTTCCAGCTGAATCCGTTACTTCTTGTTCTACCCTGGTTAAAAGCCGTAAGAACTTTTTCCTACCTCTCCTTTATGAATCCCTTTATCCACTTAAAAAATTCTATCAGATAACCCCTTACTCTGCGTCTCTCGAGTGAGTGGTAACTTTAATACTTCAATCTCCTCTCATAACTAAAGTTACGCATTCCCTTGTATCATACACAGCTCATCAAAGTTTATTCCAAATTTTCAAGTTTGCGTCGATAGTATTCTTGCATTAACACCTGTGTTTCAAGTCCTGCCCTATAATAATCATACTTAGCTTTGTTAGCTTTGTTGCAGTCCACAAAGGAACAGTTAACAGAGTGCACGGCAACAGAGTGTACGGCAGGAGTAGGTGATGGAGCAGCCTCAGGTGGTGTAACAGCGGTAGTTGGTGAAGCAGCAGAAGGTGAGGGTGCAGCGTAAGGTGATGTTGCAGCAGCAAAAGTGTGTGCCACTGAAGTGGTGCTACATGCTGAGCATCCACAGTTAAGGAGCAGCTCGCTGGTATCCCAGCCTGCGCTACTGCCTCAATAAAACCAGGATTATAGCTGAAAATAAACAAATGTAGGATCACAAATTTTTTTCATGTGTAATACATGTTGATTAGTTGGAGAGAGGATCATTAAGGTGAAAAATATCTTAGGCACAGAAATAGGCAACATTTAGTGTATTTTACTGTAATGTCTTTGACCCCTGTGTGTCACACATCCTCCAAAAAAAACCTTAATGTGTATAAATTAAATGTAATTCCCTGCGAAACATACCTTGCAGTCAATGGTGCATATGCGTCTGGCTTCCTCAGCTGCCCCAGACAACTCTCAAAAGCATAGGGTTCCTTAACCCCAACAAAAACTGTAGAATTGCGGCCGACAATATCGTAGACCAGCTCGTCTATAGCAGTCAATGACGTTGTGCAAGGACTACCACCTGTGAATTAAACTTTCATTTATTATTGCTGATTACCTTTTGTTGTACAGTAAACAGTAGCTTAAACAAAAAAATTGGGGGAAGTAGGTTACGTTATATCCGATGGATCCACTTTTATCATATAACAAACATTAGTTTTATGAGGTGACGTTATATCCGATGGATCCACTTTTATCATATAACAAACATTAGTTTTATGAGGTGACGTTATATCCGATGGATCCACTTTTATCATATAACAAACATTAGTTTTATGAGGTGACGTTATATCCGATGGATCCACTTTTATCATATAACAAACATTAGTTTTATGAGGTGACGTTATATCCGATGGATCCACTTTTATCATATAACAAACATTAGTTTTATGAGGTGACGTTATATCCGATGGATCCACAGTTTTAGTATATAACAAACGTTACTTTTATGCGGTTACGTTAGAGCCGAGCGATTATAACTTTTAGCATATAACAAACGTTGTTAGTTGTATGAGATTACGTTATAGCTGAGTGATCCAATATGTTTTCATTTAACAAATGTTAGTTTTATGAGGTGATCATTTGGTATTTACGCACATTTCCATATAATGAATGATCGGCGCTCACCACACGCTTGGCTTTCTTTCCACTGTCAACGACCAACCTGCGTGTACATGTTCGGCCGGCAAACAACCGCACCGACAAACGCATTTACCAAACTTAGTGACTTATTTTTAAAAGTACGCATATACCGGACTGCCAGAAAAAGTTTGTTAAAACAATATTTCATAATGTAGAGTTCCGTAGAAGTTAGGGTTGAAGGCCAGTTCCCATTACCCCGCCTGTACGGCCGCCGTTGCCGTACCCGCCCAAACAATGACATCACCATCATCACCGCTTGAGTGGTATTTGTGGTAACTGGGCACAGTTTGCACCTCTGCTCGAGCGGACACCGCAGAGCGTGAGAGATGACTTGAGTTTAACTTTGTATGGCGGCGGTGCGGTCGACTTTTTTGTGATGTCATTGTTGTTCATTGTTGTTGTGCGGCGGCCGTACAAGCGGGCTAGTGGGAACCGGCCTTTACTGTATTTCTATGTCGCTGATAACTTACACCTTCAAAAACATCTTAATCCAGTGTGACAGAAATTGCTAATAATTAAATTAAATGTACACAGATATTTAGACTATCTATTGGCATCATAACAGCAATATGAAAGCAGCAAGAACAATACTGGCAGCAGAAAATTTATGTTAGATAAAATCTCACAAAAGACACTAGGAATAAATATAACTACCAGTCTGCTTCTGCTCCTTCTTATATCTGGCTATGTGAGTCTTTGATTTTTGGAGGACGTTGTACCAACGTCTCTCACAGTCCTCCGTGCTACGAGGTCCATTCCCCGTGCTGCTGGCACTGTAAGTGTAATCATATAAGGATGAGTTATGATGTTATCAATATCACTGGAGTATGCTATTTATTTTCCACCTATGCTATTTACTGACCACCCAACGCTAGTTCACTAACCTAACCTGCTGCAGGCTGGGCATTGGTTACCTAAACTGGTTACCAACCTATCTCTGGCAAGCTATTGCTGATAAGGAATTCCGGATTGCAGAAACACTGGTATAACATGAATAATTGTAGATATTGTGCACCGTAATATCAAGATTTATAAATAAAACTGTCGCCCATAGTAGGAATACTCGTCAACGTGAAAAAGTTGATTACTCCACAGAAGTGGATGAAAAATATCACAAGGGGGGCATGGTTGGGCGTTTGAACACCCCCTACCCCCCTGCTAGGTTAGGTCACGCAATCATGCCCATGGGTTTATGGAACTGTTTGCGATGGGAATTATCGACGAAACACCAACCGAGAACTCTCGCCGACATGGTAATTTTTGGGGAGAGTGCCATTGACTAACCTAACGTGGACCTTCGTTAACCTAACCACATTACCTAACCTAACTGTTCAAGTTATTGCTGGTATTTAATACCTTTATGTAGAAACAAGTGTAAAAATTGATATTTTGGATACTGTAATATCAAGATAAAGAACTGGAACTGTCGCCGAAAATCAAAACATAAGAAAGTTACAAAAGGCCGTGAGACCTACACGTGATAGTTCCTGTTACTTAACACTACCTACATCCACCTTTCATCCCCATCCATGAATTGATCTAGCCTAAAATAGGACAACTCGCCGAAAATTCCTATCGGCCACAGTTATATGTAGTACCTTGCTCAATTGGGTGTATTGTAATATCCTGCAGTTTTACCAAACTTACTGTCCTTCCTATCCTGTAACCAAGCTTCTATGCTCTGACTAATCATGTTATACTGGAAGACATGTATTTGTCAACATGCAATTATCGTGTAAAAACAAAAATCCTCAAAACTAGCCTCCCCATTATATAATGGTTCGTATTTAAGTTCCTGGCTCTCAAAATACTATGACTTACCTCGTCACAGACTCGGCGACTTCAACCCAAGCTCGCTTCTTATCCTGCGAGGTAACGTTTTTGCCATAGCGGCCGCGTATGATCATTTTCTTGGCGGAGATTAATTGAAGCATGTAGAGTGTTTCATCGGCAGACCAATTGGACTTCCTTTTCTTAGGTTCTTCTTGGGAGGCATGCATGATGATGTCTGGAGGTATGTATGTCTTGAATAATGAAGAGCAGCTGAGCATGTGTTTCTATATCCTGTCTGTCCCTCAATTTAGGAGTCAAACAGACAGAAAGCTGCTGGCAACCCATTCTGATCCTGTGTCCCATGGGTCCCATGGGTATCCGGTCATTTCGCCCACATGTCAGTTCGCCCACACCAAAAGGTCGTTTCGCCCAAAGTCAGTTCGCCCACTCGGTGGAGTCATTTTGCCCACATTAGATAACTCCTTTACTGTGCAACGCCAAGTTAGAGTTGGCGTCAAATGTAGGTTGGGGGTTGTGGTAAGTTCACTAAGTGGCTCGAGCTGTTAGTTGGGTTCATGGTATAATTATTATGTCTATCTTTTTCTTTTTTTACTACAAAAGATAGAACTCCAAAATTAACAAAGTCAGAATTATCAAATAAGTTCTCAGTTACACTCTCTCTGTATGCTTAGCGCTTGCCCAAAGATTCTAAGTACAGTCACTTCTCTCTCTGAATGCTTAGCGCTTGCCCAAAGATTTGTCGTTTGTATTTTACAAGAGTTTTCACAGTTTTTTTTTATTTTACTAATATAATTATAACATTAGTTTTCATACATTTTATTTTTTGTATGTTTCTCTTGGGTTTTAATAAAGTTTTTACTACATGATTTGTGCATTGTTGGGTTATAATGGAGGAGAGTTTCACGTTCGTTTTCAGAGACACCAACTACTTTTTCTTAGCCTACAATAGGTGCTTGGTCTAATAGTGCTAGTTTTATTTTGCGCAAACCAAAAAAAAAAAAAAAAAAAAAAAAGTACATTTTGTGGTTAAAAGTTAGGCTAGGTTTCTTTAAAACCTGTAAGGTTAGGTTAGATTAGGTTTCATTAAAACATAAGGCTAGGTTAGGTTGCACTTTTTTTTTTTTTTTTTTTTTTTTTGGTTTGCGCAAAATAAAACTAGCACCATTACAACAGGCACCTATTGTAGACCAAGAAAAAGTAGTTGGTGTCTCTGAAAACGACCGTGAAACTCTGCTCCATTATTACCCATTGTTGAATAATACTTGTGGGCGAGCCAACTTTAGTGTGGGCGAACTGACTCTTGAGTGTGGGCGAACAAACTCTACATTTGGGTGATTGGGCGCCTACTTGTGGGCGTACTGACATGTGGGCGAAATGACCGTAAACCGTCCCATGGGATGACCCGCCACTCGGCTGACTGTGTATGAGATACCGTGAACCGGCGTATCAAATTTCACAGAGCACCCTGCCTATCTTTCCTCAGACAGGGGCTGTTCACTGTAGCTACAATGTCACTCATCTCTCTCCACTATATACAAGCATTTAATACACACAATGACAGCGTCACATCACCGTCACAACCTTACAGATGACAACGTTTGTACAGGAAACACCGTGTATTGACTGCAAAGTGAAAACATTCACGGCAACACCTTTATAATCGTCGATTTATACAAATTTTCAACATATTCTTCCGTGTTAAACATTATTTATGGCTTTATACTGTTTATCTAATAATGATTTAATCTTCAAATGATACATTTCTTCATTTTTGTTAGAAATATATTTTCTTTTCATTTCGGTAGTTTGGTTTTGTAAACAAGCGTCCATAGCAACGGGCTTACACTCAAAGTAGCCAGGGATCTGCTAATACCTACACTCAAAGTGGATGAGAATAGCATATGCATTTCCGTAATACCAACTTTTACACTTAAGAGTAACATTTAGGAGTAAATATTAATTGTAAGTGAGGATCCGGTCCCAGACCGGGCCAGAGCGGTCGCGAAAACGCGCTATATGTGGTGAATGGTTAAATATCCTATTCACCCATAAACAAAATTATACCTTTCCCCTGAGGGTCACATGGTTGATAATTACTCACTATGGTCTCAAAACATGACATGATACAAGTTACATGATTACTGTGGTGGAATATGTGTATGTGTGTTGGGGGTATGGGCTTGGAGAGGCACTAGGACCATCTGAGGAGAGAGGACGGGGTTTGCACTACATCGCGTGGCTGGGTAGCGGGGAAGATGGACAAAGCAAGTTCTCCCCCACCCACGCCACACAGATGTAAGGGCTGCCAACTACCGTTACCCCTCCCTTCTATTCCTCTCTCTCTCCCCCTCCATTTTGAGTGTTTTCTGTTCACCTATCTCACAAAACTAGCCAAATATGAGTTTTCTGTGTGAGTAAAAACATTTAGTCAGTGCGGTCTTCCCTGTAAAGGTTGTTTACGGGTGATATAAATTTACTCGGATAATTTGATAATTTGGGCGGTATTATGGGCGAGAACTCTTCCCTCCAGCGGGTATTTCAAATGTACCCAATTGGATGAGCGATCACATACACTCCCCTTTTACGTTACCCCCTGGCACCCGGCATGACACCAGAATTACTGGAACTAGAAGTCAAGGCGTAACACAACGATGAGGGAGGGAGCTTGAGCTGTAATGCTACTACGCAGCTACTGCCTGCAGCGGCGCGGTCTCACCGTCTCACGTCAGACATCAGCACTCGAGTGCAAGTACACTCTCAATGAAAGTCAGTATAATGAGGTTAAAGTTCATCAAATAAAAATAGTACTCTTTGTAAAAAAAAAATATCCTTTGATATTTTTGTATCCCTTGCGAGGAACCTAACATTGTACTGCCATATATGGAGCATTTTCCAGCACCCCTAAAATTTATTTCAGCACCCCCCGGGGTGCTAGCACCCCAGGTTAGAAACACTGCCCTTTTAAAATATATATATTATCATATATATATAAGTTGATTTTTTGTAATTTATCATGATGTTTCAGGTGACAGAGACCTCGGTNTTATTACTGGCATTAAGACGATTAAAACCAAAATCGGACGTGTAGGACATTTTGCTAAGTGATTTGCATTTACCAAACCTAGACGTGTAAAAATATAATTTAGATTGAAATCAGCATATCAAAGTTAGCTAGGAACACCTAATTGGTCTTCTGTAACAAAATCTTTGTTGCCTAATATAATGCCTGGGCCATAGCCTTCAGAATTTCACCAATTTTGTGTTCACCGGATTTGCATGAAGATTTGTTCATCGTGGCTTTTTCTGACGGTGATCACGAATCAGGGCCCGTATCCTCACTTACAATTAATACTAAACTTTGGTATTAACTCCCGACTTTACGCTTAACTTCACACTTACTGTTATCCTCACTCACTCTTAACTTAATCTTTACTGTTAAGTTTGGTATCAACTTAATAGTGCTGGCAAGGACTTCTAAATCCTTAATACCAAAGTTAATAGTAGGAAAATATGTCAACATGGACGCCGCTCAGGAACACCCACAGCTTCCCCGCACTTATCGAGTGCGAAAGATGTCCTTGGACATATATACTGACGCTGAACTTTTCAAAAGGTACAGGCCAGACCGTGCTGGTATCGAGTATGTGACTGACTTGGTAAGGAGGGACCTACAAGATCCAATTGAGAAGAAGTATTCTCTCACCCCGGAGATGAAGGTGATCATGACTCTGAGATATTTGGCTACAGGAAAAATGCAGCTGTGTTCCGGTGATGAGTTTGGGGTGTGCCAGAGTAGTGTAAGCAGAGCAATTACTCAAACTCTGGCGGCCCTCAGTGCTCCACAGATTGCCTGCAGGTTTATCAAGTTGCCCCTTGAGCGCCAAGAGATCCTTGAAAATCAGGAAGCATTTTACCAGCTTGCACATTTTCCCGGTGTTGTTGGAGTGATAGACTGCACTCATGTGAGAATACTGGCACCCCATGAAAATGAGGTTGACTATGTAAACAGAAAAAACTACCACAGTATGAACATACAGTTAGTGTTTGATGCAGACTATAAGATAATAAACCTTGTATTCAAGTGGCCAGGATCAGTGCATGACTCTAGGATCTTCAATGAAAGTGCATTGAACATTCTTTTTGAGGACAATTATATGCAGGCAAGGTGCCATCTGCTTGGGGACAGTGGATATGGCTGCAAACCATGGCTGCTGACCCCATTTCAACGACCTCAGCGGGGATACGAGAGAAATTATAACAGGTAATTCCAATTTACATTATAAGTCAACCCTTGTATCATGCTTTGTAGGGTATGTACGTTGTAGAAGTATGACTCCTAACAGGGAACTGTTGGTTATTATTAGCTTAGGAAAGTATATATTGTTATTAAATGACATCATATATATGTAGAAAAGCTTATTTCTGTATATTTGGGTATAATATTTTATTCTTTCGGTATGCGTCTTGGTGTATTGCGGTATATTTTGGTCTATGTAGGTACTAACAGTTCATAGTAATACCGAAATAAACCTAAACGCTTACCTAAATATCACCAAAAAAACATGCATTTGTGTAACTAATGTCTTCTGTCAATTCATACCACATTACAGTATATATTATTATCAAAAGACATCTATAATCATTAACTTATGTATATTTCTGTAGATTTTGGTATGGGTTCGGGTGTGTTAAAGTATATTTTGATATTAAGAGATACCGCTCGGCAAGTGTTCATATTTTTGGCGACAGTTCCCGTTATTGCTTTTCTTGTACTCAATATGCGACATATTTGACCTATTTATAATCGTGTCTGCATTCAGATTGTTGATTTAAGATTTCTGTGTATTAAATATCACTAATAGCTTGAACTGTAATGTAGTTAGGTAAGGTGGGTTAGGTCTCCAATATTTGCTTAGCGAAAGAGCGGGTGGTTCCTGGGTTGAGCAGCCCATCCATGTTATGTCATGATAAGTTATGAATGACCATGTATTGTATTCAACTGCAATTTTAGTGTTTTAGGACAGGCGCAAACAAATTTGTCAAAATATGACGATCCCTTTACTCTTCTCTGGTTCATCTAGTACAAGTGGAACTGTTGGCGAGAGTTCTCGGCTACTGTTATGACGTTAATTAGAGTCGGCGACAGTTCCACAAACTGTTAGTAGTATATAAATAAAGAATTTTTAATTTAAGATAAGGTAAATACATATGCAGTTACAACCAAAACAAATTAGTCATATTTCACCTATTGATCTTTTCACACATAGGGCACACAGGACAACACGCAACTTGGTGGAACGTGGAATTGGGCAGCTGAAGAGAAGATTCCACGTTCTTCACAGTGAGGTTCGGCTCAGCGCAGAGAAAACCTGCCAAGTTGTGACTTGCTGTGCTATCCTCCACAATATTTGCAAAGCAAGGAACATTCAAGTACCAGAGGAGGAGGATGGCTATGATGATGGAAATGATGGTGGAAATGATGGTGATAACGATGATGGTACGACTATCAGTTACATAACAACGGTGATATGCCAGAGCAGGGTCTTCCATATAGACAATATTTAGCATTGCAACATTTCCAATAATGTCAGATGAATGTTCAAAAAAATGAGACATATACATATATATTCACTTGTATTCTCTTGTAACCTGCATTGAGAACTAGTTACCTGTTCATGGAAACATTTTTTCTCTTTTCCAATGACTTGTCTGACTCAGACTCAGGTCAGCCTGGCTTAACTCACTACCTCACTTCAACATTACCACTGCATTTATCACACGGCCTCAAAGTCATTATCATGTAGTAAATCAGTAAAAATATTAATATGTGTATTTGAGTGCTTCGCCATGACCTACTAAACAGAAACTGAAGTGAAAAGAAAAAATTGAAACAAATTATAATCACAAAAATAGTTGTTTATTGCCAACCCCATACATAGGAACATAAGAAAATAAGGAAGCTACAAGAGGCCGCGAGGCCTACACGTGGTAGTTCCTGTCACCTAACACTACCTACATCCACCTTTCATCCCCATCCATGAACCTATCCAGCCCCTCTTTAAAGCTCTCTAATGACTCCGCACTAACTACCTGTCTACTGAGACCATTCCATTCATTCACCACCCTATTTGTGAACCAGTTTTTCCCTATTTCCTTTCTAAATCTACGCTTTTCCAGCTTGAATCCGTTACTTCTTGTTCTACCCTGGTTAAAAGCCGTAAGAACTTTTCCTACCTCTCCTTTATGAAATCCCTTTATCCACTTAAAAAATTCTATCAGATCGCCCCTTACTCTGCGTCTCTCGAGTGAGTGTAACTTTAATAACTTCAATCTCCTCTCATAACTAAAGTTACGCATCCCTTGTATCATACACAGCTCATCAAAGTTTATTCCAAATTTTCAAGTTTGCGGCGATAGTATTCTTGCATTAACACCTGTGTTTCAAGTCCTGCCCTATAATAATCATACTTAGCTTTGTTAGCTTTGTTGCAGTCCACAAAGGAACAGTTAACAGAGTGCACGGCAACAGAGTGTACGGCAGGAGTAGGTGATGGAGCAGCGTAAGGTGGTGGAGTAGCCTCAGGTGGTGTAACAGCGGTAGTTGGTGAAGCAGCAGAAGGTGAGGGTGCAGCGTAAGGTGATGTTGCAGCAGCAAAAGGTGTGTGCCACTGAAGTGGTGCTACATGCTGAGCATCCACAGTTAAGGAGCAGCTCGCTGGTATCCCAGCCTGCGCTACTGCCTCAATAAAACCAGGATTATAGCTGAAAATAAACAAATGTAGGATCCCAAATTTTTTTCATGTGTAATACATGTTGATTAGTTGGAGAGAGGATCATTAAGGTGAAAAATATCTTAGGCACAGAAATAGGCAACATTTAGTGTATTTTACTGTAATGTCTTTGACCCCTGTGTGTCACACATCCTCCAAAAAAACCCTTAATGTGTATAAATTAAATGTAATTCCCTGCGAAACATACCTTGCAGTCAATGGTGCATATGCGTCTGGCTTCCTCAGCTGCCCCAGACAACTCTCAAAAGCATAGGGTTCCTTAACCCCAACAAAAACTGTAGAATTGCGGCCGACAATATCGTAGACCAGCTCGTCTATAGCAGTCAATGACGTTGTGCAAGGACCACCACCTGTGAATTAAACTTTCATTTATTATTGCTGATTACCTTTTGTTGTACAGTAAACAGTAGCTTAAACAAAAAATTGGAGGAAGTAGGTTACGTTTATATCCGATGGATCCACTTTTATCATATAACAAACATTAGTTTTATGAGGTGACGTTATATCCGATGGATCCAGTTTTAGTATATAACAAACGTTACTTTTATGCGGTTACGTTAGAGCCGAGCGATTATAACTTTTAGCATATA
Source organism: Chionoecetes opilio (assembly GCA_016584305.1). Taxonomy (NCBI): domain Eukaryota; kingdom Metazoa; phylum Arthropoda; class Malacostraca; order Decapoda; family Majidae; genus Chionoecetes; species Chionoecetes opilio. The sequence continues at coordinate 75,449 of JACEEZ010012198.1, read as the reverse complement.
ACAAACGTTGTTAGTTGTATGAGATTACGTTATAGCTGAGTGATCCAATATGTTTTCATTTAACAAATGTTAGTTTTATGAGGTGATCATTTGGTATTTACGCACATTTCCATATAATGAATGATCGGCGCTCACCACACGCTTGGCTTTCTTTCCACTGTCAACGACCAACCTGCGTGTACATGTTCGGCCGGCAAACAACCGCACCGACAAACGCATTTACCAAACTTAGTGACTTATTTTTAAAAGTACGCATATACCGGACTGCCAGAAAAAGTTTGCTAAAACAATATTTCCCTAATGTAGAGTTCCGTAGAAGTTAGGGTTGAAGGCCAGTTCCCATTACCCCGCCTGTACGGCCGCCGTTGCCGTACACCGCCCAACAATGACATCACCATCATCACCGCTTGAGTGGTATTTGTGGTAACTGGGCACAGTTTGCACCTCTGCTCGAGCGGACACCGCAGAGCGTGAGAGATGACTTGAGTTTAACTTTGTATGGCGGCGGTGCGGTCGACTTTTTTGTGATGTCATTGTTGTTCATTGTTGTTGTGCGGCGGCCGTACAAGCGGGCTAGTGGGGAAACCCGGGCCTTTACTGTATTTCTATGTCGCTGATAACTTACACCTTCAAAACATCTTAATCCAGTGTGACAGAAATTGCTAATAATTTAATTAATGTACACAGATATTTAGACTATCTATTGGCATCATAACAGCAATATGAAAGCAGCAAGAACAATACTGGCAGCAGAAAATTTATGTTAGATAAATCTCACAAAAGACAATAGGAATAAATATAACTACCAGTCTGCTTCTGCTCCTTCTTATATCTGGCTATGTGAGTCTTTGATTTTTGGAGGACGTTGTACCAACGTCTCTCACAGTCCTCCGTGCTACGAGGTCCATTCCCCGTGCTGCTGGCACTGTAAGTGTAATCATATAAGGATGAGTTATGATGTTATCAATATCACTGGAGTTTGCTATTTATTTTCCACCTATGCTATTTACTGACCACCCAACGCTAGTTCACTAACCTAACCTGCTGCAGGCTGGGCATTGGTTACCTAAACTTGGTTACCTAACCTATCTCTGGGCAAGCTATTGCTGATAAGGAATTCCGGATTGCAGAAACACTGGTATAACATGAATAATTGTAGATATTGTGCACCGTAATATCAAGATTTATAAATAAAACTGTCGCCCATAGTGGGAATACTCGTCAACGTGAAAAGTTGATTACTCCACAGAAGTGGATGAAAATATCACAAGGGGGGCATGGTTGGGCGTTTGAACACCCCCTACCCCCCTGCTAGGTTACGTCACGCAATCAATGCCCATAGGTTTATGGAACTGTCGCCGATGGGAATTAACGACGAAACACCAACCGAGAACTCTCGCCGACATGGTATTTTTGGGAGAGTGCCATTGACTAACCTAACGTGGACCTTCGTTAACCTAACCACATTACCTAACCTAACTGTTCAAGTTATTGCTTGTATTTAATACCTTTATGTAGAAACAAGTGTAAAAATTGATATTTTGGATACTGTAATATCAAGATAAAGAACTGGAACTGTCGCCGAAAATCAAAACATAAGAAAGTTACAAAAGGCCGTGAGACCTACACGTGATAGTTCCTGTTACTTAACACTACCTACATCCACCTTTCATCCCCATCCATGAATTGATCTAGCCTAAAATAGGACAACTCGCCGAAAATTCCTATCGGCCAGTTATATGTAGTACCTTGCTCAATTGGGTGTATTGTAATATCCTGCAGTTTTACCAAACTTACTGTCCTTCCTATCCTGTAACCAAGCTTCTATGCTCTGACTAATCATGTTATAGTAGGGTCACTTAGGGCGATTCGCTTCACATTAGGTGAAGGAAGTATTTTGAGGGTCTTATCCTAAGCATTTTGTGCCGCTGAATCCGAAAATCGTAGTTGGGTCACTCGTTAGCGGTAAGTTTTCGCGCAATTTGCAATTTGGCAATTTGGCAATAAAATTGGCAATTACAAATTGCAGAATGAGAACCAGACGTCGTAGAGACCTCGTTTTGGACTCAAATTGAAGCTTATTAAGAGTGCATAAAATGTTATTTATTACTCCGTGGTTGTATCTGTTCGCATTACTGAACTATAATGGAAATTAGAGATAAGTGGAAAAAAATGGAAAAAAATATAAAAGGAATAATTTTGGCCTTAATTTCACATCAAAAGTCATGAAATGTTTCTGGCTGTATCTGTTCTCATAAAGGCACTACCGTCTGATTAATAGAAAATGGTAACTTTTCTCTGACTGTCCCCTCATGGTCGTATTTTATGACATACGGTAATGAAATTTCGCAAATAAATGTAAAATTTCATTGGCTATATTTTAGAAATTAGCTATAAACCCGTAATAAATAAATTCATTTATTATATCGCACATTTTCCTTCCCAGGTCTCGCAATGAAATCGTGTGTCATTTGCGGTGCAACTAACGGAGATGTGGTCCTTCGACCTCGGACGCCAAGGAGGATGTTCGGAGTATGCTGGCCAAGTGGGCTTCGAAAGGCGAATTCGTAGAGGCCCACAGGAGGTCCTCTAGAAGGGACGATTGGTCGTGGCACCGACAGTGCATTGCTAAAATCCAGCCCACAAATTCGTGAGGCAGTACGGAGATGAGCAACAGGACCTTGGGGCGGAGGCCGCCACCCCGGACCTTCAAGGTAAAGAAGAATTTTTTTTTTTTTTTTTTCGAAAAATCTTTCGACATGAAAAATATTGCTTGATTATGGTCTAGTGATTCAAGGATAGGGAGCGCTAAGTGCGTGGCACTGATTTCCGGATAAAACGTCGCAGATGATGATAAAATCTAACTCGCAGTGCGAGGAGTGGAAAGCCGTGGGCCGCTTGGCCGCGAGGGCTTTTAAGCTAATAAACATTCTTTGAATACTTTTAAATTGATGTTTCGAGAAATATCTTATTTGCTATAATTATTTTCATGCATAGGATTCCTGAAAGTATATTCCCATTGGTAGTTTTCCATTACATTCCCGACTAAATATAAAAGCTTTTATCCATCTCTACTTCTAGGCCTGCCACCCCCCCCCGCCTCGAGTCCCCGCCCGCGCCAGCGCTCCTATTCCCCGAAGGAATGCTTCTTCTGGCGGTGATGGAGACAAGCCAAATGAAGTCCTGCACCGGGTGAGCACGACTGGAGTGCCAATCGAATCATTGAGGCGGTCCACAATGGAACGAATTCTGAGTGGAAAATCCAGCTTCCTCCCGACCTCGACGTCCTGGCTGCCGACGTGATGTACCATAAGGGCTGCTGGAGCATTCATGTCGTCAACAAGTTGCAGACAGTGGCCTCCACTCAACAAGAGCCAGAAGATCGCTCCGTGATCGAGTTCGTGGAAGAGGTTAGCGAGAAGCTGGAGAGTGGAGTGGTTCTCTCGATGGGAAAATAGACAGCATCAAGGAGCAGCATGGTGTTGGCCGCTCACGCTGGCGGATAAAGGAACTCCTCTCCACCATGGTCCATGGCGTGGAGTTCACCAAGCCCAAGAACCCTCGCGAACCCGAACTGGTTCATCTGGCGGAGGCAAGGAAAGAGGCCCTGACAAACCATCGGACAATCGAGGACTTCAAGCTTGCTACACTCCTGAAAGCTGCCAAATCCATGCGTGAAGAAACCCTCAAAGAACCGAACTGGAAATTCGAAGGAGACATGGCCAACTTTAACCTTCCTCCCCTCGTCAAGAGTTTCGCGACCTGGGTCGTCGGTGGAGCTGGAAGAAACAATCCGCGAACGGAGAAGGGAGCCTCGATCGTCGGACAAGTCCTCATGACAAACATCTTGAGTGCAAAGCAAGCTGCGACGAGCACCCAAGCTTCCCGAACCCGAGAGACCCCTCTCCAGGTGGCGACGGCGCTGGCCATTCATCAGGAGACGCGGAGCAAAGCAATGATTAAGATGTTCCACGGTTGCCGGGCTGGCTATCTCATACTCCTCCCTTCTCCGCCTCGAGGCATCGCTTGCCCGAACGGTGCTCAGCGCTGGACGGCGAGATGGAGTGTTCATCCCGCGCCGCCTCGAGAAGGGCCTTCTCGTTCACTTTGCCATCGACAACATCGATTTCCAAGAAGACACAGTAGACGGGAAGGGCACCTTCCACGGCACGGTTAGCGTTGCTTTCAGCCCGGCCCATCTTCTCCGTCAGAGCTGGAGCCCCTCAAGTTTCATTCTGACGCTGCTGAACCCCTCCCTGTTCCATTTACGAGGTCAGCCCCTGTCCCATGAACCGCTCGCTTAAGCCGAAGCTTCCCCCGCTCTCTTTCGAGAAACCTCGCTCGAGAGCGCTGAGAACTCCAAGGACAAGGACACTCTCGTCCTACTCTCCTTCGGCATCGCTGCCCTGAAAGACCTCCGCGGAGCATGCCCAGCTGGTCAGCCTTCAACAGCCGACTCGAGGATGTTCCGCCTGTCCCACCGACGACAATCTGCACCTTGCCCATTCTCGACTCTCCAGCGCCAGAGTACTCGTCCAATATTCACCATGATGACAGAAATGGAGAAAATTCAACAAGCGCTGAACGGCGATGGGGCTCCGGTGCTTGTTGCTGCCGACATGGCGCTCTTCTCAAAGCTCCTGGAGATCAAGTTGAACTTGAAGAAGGAAAACTGGATCGTCCGCCTTGGCGACCTACACGTCGTCATAGCCATGCTGCGGTGCATCGGTGTTTTCTGGAGGGGAGCGGCTCGACGAGGTGCTCCACGAGTCGGGGGTGTACGGACCCGCCACAGTCCGGCAGATTTTGGCCGGAAACCACGTCAACCGCGGAATTGAGGCACACATAATCCTCACAAGTGCACTCCTAGCTCTCAAGTTCTCTTCCGGGACAATGGAGAGCGCCGAAGAATTCGCCGTCCAGGAGTTGGCAGAGGATGGAAGACTGGATTCCTTCAAGAAAGCCCGAGATCCTTGCACCCAAGCTGCAGATCCTGAGTCAGCGGGATCAGACGACAGTCCCTTGAGCAAGTTCTCCATGACGTACGTCAAGATGGTCCTCCTGCTTTTGAACTACACCAGGGCTGTGCGGACAGGAGACTGGGCGCTGCACCTGAAGAAGTTGGAGGAGTTCGGACCGTTCTTCTTCGCCATGAATCGAAGCTCCTACGCCCGGTTTCGTCCCCGGTTTACACGTGGCCATGATGCAGGAACCTCCGCCTCAAGAATCCAAGAGCGTGGACGTACTTGGAGAAAACACTGGGTCGTCCGTAAGTCGTTGGTACCTTTCACGTCCCTTGGCTGCGACCATGCCTTGGAACAGGTGAACCGGACTCTGAAAGGTGACGGTGGGCTTGTAGGGATCACGAAAAAACTCCCTCGACGAGGACCAAGTTCTTCTTGATCCAAGACGAACTCTTGGCAATCAAGGCCAAATCATTCGGAAGTTCTGCTACGGCATCAAAGCACCACAAGGACAGCCCAGCGGTCACGAAGAAGACACACGAGATGACCAAAGAGGTTGCTGGTCTTCTTCGCCAGCATAACCCCTTCACTCGCGAGAAAGCCCAACTCACCCACCGTCCTTTCCCGCAAGGTTGTTCCAGATAAGATGGTGGACGCACTGACAAGAACGAGGAGACTGGCAAGGAAGCTCTCTTGAAGTACGAGAGGGAAGGATCAGGACTGCGCAGCAAAGTCCATGGGAGGTCCTGCATCGTCAGCCTACCAATACATTCAAAACGCTGGGCAGAAAGCCAAGTTTCAATCGGAGGGAAGCAGGTGATTGTCACGGGATCCTCAGACTTCACTCGGCGCCTGCTGCTCGCCCTCCAACTCGACAGCATCTGGACCTTCGCACCATCACTCTCCAACTATGAGCTCTCCCTGTTCCCTCTTGCCCTCTTTGACGACCAAGGCCACCCGCGGGTCACGACAAAAAGTGCCCTTCTCAGGGTTCTGGAGAAGATGAACGCGGCGGTCTCCACGGCCTCGCAAACCCCTTCATCCTCTCGCGTGCTGGTCCTCGACGGGATGGCTATCCTTCAGCAGCACCCCGTTTCCGGCTCAGCAAACTTTAAGGACCTGGTGGATCCCTCCTGCAGAGAGTTGCCCAACTGGGTGTTGGCTACGGGAGTTGCACCTTGTCTTTGACAGGTACGACATCGGCGGTCCCTCAAAGACAAGACGAGGGAACAGCGAGCCCGAGGTGGAGGATACGATATCGACATCCAAGCAGCGACGAGGATCAAAGCTGGAATGACCATGGCTAACATCTTGTCCACCAAAAGCAACAAGACTGCTATGACCTCTCTCATTGCCTCCCAAATCCAGCACCATTCATGGGGATTACGCTCGTCTGCGCGTGGCGCGACAAAGCCGTGGCAACTTCTGGACCGGACGGAGCCAAGTTCGCTTCAGAACAAGAGGAAGCGGACACTAAGATATATATCATCTCTCCATGCTCGACAAAGATGTGGAGGCAACCGTAAGTTTCTCCGGAACACTGACGTCCTCGTCCTCCTCCTCCGACACTTCCCCAAGATACCTCCCAACACGTGCCTCCAGCTTGGCAAGACGACTTTCAACGTTCAGCTCATCCACGATGAACTGGGCTCTCACGCGGATGTGATCACGTCCTTCCATGCTCTGACTGGTTGCGACACCACTTGCGCCCTCTTCAGGAAAGGCAAGTTGCAAGCTTGGCCTGTGTTCCAGGCGGCCGACCAGGCAACCCTCGACGCTTTGGGTACACTCCGAAGCCCTGGTCCGCTGACGCAAGAGAGCCTGGACGTGCTGTGCCGATTCGTGAGCAGAATTTACGGATCATACCTGCTCTCTGCCGCAGGCGAGGTGGACGGCACTTCAGAAGAAGAAGGTTGGAGCAGCACTGGCCCCTCCGACAGTCAACGCCACCACCCAGCACATTATGCGAGCCCAGCTACAGGCCGTCGTCTGGGAGGGGGCTGTGAAGAAGGAGTTGGTGACCCTCGACCCGACCAAGTACGGCTACGGACCAAACCTGGCGCCTATCCCTTCCACCCTGCCTCCCGCCCCGCAAAGTATCATGGATGGGATGCAGTGCGGATGCAAGACGAACTGCTCGACCAATCGCTGCCGCTGTCAACGCCTGCAGACTCCTTGTTCGGAGCTTTGCGATTGCTCCCCCGAGATGTGCATCAACGACGAGGAAGATGGGCATGAGGACGTCGATGGCGTAGACGACTAGATATTCGATTTTTTTCAACTTGTGAAAATCGCAAGTAAGGGATTTTTTTGTGTTCTAATTGTTATTTTCCAAAAATACGCGGAGGAGCCTCGGTTTCGTTGTTTGAAATTTTGTGTTCTGGATTAATACTCGGGTCACTTTCGGGCGGAAAAAAGGCTTTTCGCTTCACCTTAGGTGAAGGAAGTATTTTGAGGTCTTATCCTAAGCATTTTTCAGTTGAAATACCCTGTTCTACGCAATAATTGTACCCACCCTTGCACAAATTCGTTAATTAAATGTGTCCTAAGAACAATTGTTTGTTATTTTACTTTTTTTACTAATTAAAATTTAGTTTTTAATTATTAAGAACTCAGGCTTTAAGGCCAAAATTATTCCTTTTATATTTTTCCCAATTTTTTTCCACTTATCTCTAATTTCCATTATAGATCAGTAATCCGAACAGATACAACCACGGAGTACTCAATAACATTTTATGCACTCTTAATAAGCTTCAATTTGAGTCCAAAACGAGGTCTCTACGACGTCTGGTTCTCATTCTGCAATTTGTAATTGCCAATTTTATTGCCAAATTGTCAAATTGCAAATTGCGCGAAAACTTACCGCTAACGAGTGACCCAACTACGATTTTCGGATTCAGCGGCACAAAATGCTTAGGATAAGACCCTCAAAATACTTCCTTCACCTAAGGTGAAGCGAAAGCCTTTTTTCCGCCCTAAGTGACCCGACTATTATACTGGAAGACATGTATTTGTCAACATGCAATTATCGTGTAAAAACAAAAATCCTCAAAACTAGCCTCCCCATTATATAATGGTTCGTATTTAAGTTCCTGGCTCTCAAAATACTATGACTTACCTCGTCACAGACTCGGCGACTTCAACCCAAGCTCGCTTCTTATCCTGCGAGGTAACGTTTTTGCCATAGCGGCCGCGTATGATCATTTTCTTGGCGGAGATTAATTGAAGCATGTAGAGTGTTTCATCGGCAGACCAATTGGACTTCCTTTTCTTAGGTTCTTCTTGGGAGGCATGCATGATGAGTCTGGAGGTATGTATGTCTGAATAATGAAGAGCAGCTGAGCATGTGTTTCTAATCCTGTCTGTCCCTCAATTTAGGAGTCAAACAGACAGAAAGCTGCTGGCAACCCATTCTGATCCTGGTCCCATGGGTCCCATGGGTAATCCGTCATTTCGCCCACATGTCATTCGCCCACACCAAAGGTCGTTTCGCCCAAAGTCAGTTCGCCCACTCGGTGGAGTCATTTTGCCCACATTAGAAACTCCTTTACTGTGACAACGCCAAGTTAAGAAAAAAAGTATTGGCCAGTANATGCTGCGCAGTCAAGTCTCCAAGGGGGCGGAGTCAGGAGAAGGGTGTTGACAACTTTACAAGTATATTTCTCCCACTGAAAGCCTTTGATAGTTCAAGTTATTGCTGGTATGTAATCCCTGAATGCAGAAACATGATTAAAAGCTTATTAAATGATATATTGGGTACTGTAATATCAAGATCAAGAACTAGAACTGTCGCCGACAATTGGAACTCCCGCCGATGTGAAAAATTGGAACAGTCGCCGATATCGGCGACAGTTCCTATCGGCGACAGTTCCAGGTACCTCTGACCCCACGCCAACTGTAAACAAACTACCGGTAACACGTGTATCATTTGCCATTATGATAAACTGTTTGATATCTGACTTTATTATGGCTTAAAAGATACAGAAAAAGATTCAGTCTTATTTTATTTACAATCTTGTTCAGTTTGTACGACTAAACATGCCTTTAATTTATGTTTTAGTTCACAGAAAACGAAGAGTTTTCCACTAAAGAAAATTGTATTTTAAGGGATACTTAGCTATTTTTACGTTGCATTTTGTTTATCTCCCTGTATGTCTGTCTTATTTATCTTCCTATTTATATACTTCAGTGAGATTGGCATGCACTGTGGACGCCATGACGGTCGAGCTACACACTCCTGAGCCGTTCAAGGGCCGCCTCTTCACCCAGGACTTCCCCAACACCTGCAAATCACACGACAAAGCCAGAACGGAAACATCTCTCGTGATCGATGTAAGTTGCAGGTTCCACTCTCGTGACTTAAATAAACAGTAATAATAAGAGAAACAAGACAATAATAATAAGGAATAATAACAATAATAATATCAGTAACATAAACAACAATAAAATAAACAACAATAATAATAATAACAATAATAAAGAAACAAAACTACTTCTGCCTTCCTCTTCTCCCTGTGCTAAGTTTATATAATTGTCATCTAATTTGCGTATATTTTTAGACAGTAATACGGAAAAGAACTACTTAATCTTCTGTCTTCCTAGCTCTTTTCCCTACTGAGTCTATCTAATTATTATTTAATTTACGTGTCTTCGGGCAGTTTCGCGACCCTAAATGCGGCACTGTGGACGAGGGCAGCGGCGTGTACAGCAACGTGGTGGTGGTGCAGCATCACCCGGTCATCCAGCGGCGCGGGGACAAGGCCATCAAACTGCTGTGTCTCTTCCAGGCTGCCAACCAAACCGTCAGCGATTCCTTCAACTTTCTTGTCGAGTGAGTCGTGTGTGTGCGTGTGAAAAAGAGGGTTGTTTTACTCTTACTTTACTTTTAGAATTATCATCAGTATTCTTGTGATTATTTATATATTTGTTATCATCCTTATCTCCTTCCTTTATTGTGTGTCCGTAGATATTTTGGTAATTTTCCTAAACACGTGACTTCAATGGTAGCATGGTGTCGTTTAAGTAGGGGGGTTTTTTTTTTTCTCTCTCTCTCTCTCTCTCTCTCTCTCTCTCTCTCTCTCTCTCTCTCTCTCTCTCTCTCTCTCTCTCTCTCTCTCTCTCTCTCTCTCTCTCTCTCTCTCTCTCTCTCTCTCTCTCTCTCTCTCTCATATACCATTTACATGTACCCCTGCAGCAGTACCTTTCCCGGGGGCAGCGTCGCAACAGCCATCGTCAACGCGACAGCCCCGTCACCAAGGATTCGTTTGCGCATCGTTGACCGAGCAGGGAACGACATCAACGGCGCGAGGCTGGGCGAGGAACTCTACCTCAGACTCGACCTCGATGATGACAGTGGGCTATATTCAAGAATGCTCGTCAAATCCCGGCCGGTGGAGATTTTCCACCGTCGTACCTCCACTGGTAACATCTTCAAGAACTGCCCCGAATACATTTTACTAGTGAAATTTATCATTTCAGACATTAAAATAATAGCTAAGTTAGTGTTCGCCACTTGTCTGAGGCGTTGGTGCAGAAAAAATTGGCCTGAGTGATGCTTGCGAGTACATTTGAACGTCCCGCCGCCACTGCTCCACACAATGGCCACCTCCATTCTCCCGCCGCCGCCTGGCTTTCTCACAAGTTCACACACCTATATAAGGCCTCCTGGACCAGATTTTACCTTAATGATGACACGTGTGCATTCACAGTGTATGGCTGTCACTCTCGGTTGTGTTGAAAACTCTCCTGTAATGGTCTGGGAAGAAATACGATGGAATAAGTGGAGAGCGGGGTGAAGGTGGGATGTGCAAGTTGTCGCCAATCAGCTGACTCAAACCTCCACCCTGAGCTCGACGCGTTGCGTCGTATTTTTATTCTTGTATACCAAAAACCGATACAACGGGTGGAGAAAAATTCTTGAATATGGCCCAGTGAGTGCAGGGAGGAAGGGAGGCTTAAAAGGGTGTGAGGAAGGATGTGAGAGGGTGTGCTGGGTAGAGAGAGGATATACTAAATACTTCAAAATTCGTTTGCGTGAGATCTTTGCTACAGAGCGAAGATACGACATTAACCAACAGCATCCTTCCCAACCATCGCTATACATATCTCATCCTTTACAGCATCGCACTAACCTCACGTCGCATATAGCGACTATACATTAATCCTTCTGCACCCAGGTCGTGTCTGCATTTTGAGCATGCTATACCATGGTGGTCTTTACCCGTGAGCCGGCGATAATCTCACTCCCTTATCCTTGGCACGCCACGCCCTCAGGTCATCCTTCAGCATCTGCATACCTAACCCTCCCCTTCCTTTCCTTGCTCTTTACCCTCCCTTCCGGCGACTCTCCCTTCCCTTTCCCGCCCTTACCTCACTCCCACAGCCCATCATTCCCCACTCACCCCTTCCTTCCATCCCTTCAGGACCCTTCCCCACTCTCCCCTTCTCCTTCCCTCCCTTCCTCACTCTTCTCTTCCCCCCTTCCCTCACTCACCCCTTCTCTTTCCCTCCCCTTCCCTCACTCTCCCCTTCTCTTTCCCTCCTTCACTCTCCCTTCTCTTCCTCCCCTTCCCTCACTCACCCCTTCTCTTTCCTCCCCCTTCCCTCACTCACCCCTTCTCTTTCCCTCCCCTTCCCTCACTCTCCCCTTCTCTTTCCCTCCCCTTCCCTCACTCCCCCTTCTCTTTCCCTCCCCTTCCCTCACTCACCCCTTCTCTTTCCCTCCCCTTCCCTCACTCCCCTTCTCTTTCCATCCCCTTCCTCACTCACCCCTTCCCTTTCCTCCCCTTCCCTCACTCACCCCTTCTCTTTCCATCCCCTTCCCTCACTCACCCCTTCTCTTTCCTCCCCTTCCCTCACTCACCCCTTCTCTTTCCTCCCTTCCCTCACTCACCCCTTCTCTTTCCATCCCTTCCTCACTCTCCCCTTCTCTTTCCCTCCCCTTCCCTCGCCCTCTCTCACCCTTCCCCTTCCCTTTCCCTCCCCTTCTCTTTCCCACGCAACGAAAGCATAACTCTCCCCTTTTAAACACTTTCTACACACGGTACACAATACTTAGACACAATTATATATTTTAAGAGTATGAGTTTCTATTCTACTTGTCACTCTTTCTCCCTTTTTCTCACCTCAGTTTAAAAAAATTATGGTCAAAGCATCGACGAAATAGACGCTAAGAGTTTACTACACACGAAAATAACATTGCATTGTCTCAAATTCACCTCACTCTCATTCTGACCAATTACTTGCCGTGAAAATTAGCCTCAACGATAGAACATTTACTGAATTAATAGCGTTTCGGAGTCAATTACACTTAAAAATAGCTTGTCTATCTCCGCTTTGCTATTTTCGACCTCCTTACTACCGTAGATAACAGTAAAGTCGCCAGGGCAACTTTTTGTTCTGTTTACAGACGTGTGGTGGCGTTAATACTTACATTTCTACATCCATGATTTCAGGAAAGTTAGAAGGGGCTATCTGGAGAGTCTGTGTCATTTTATGTCTTCATCTGTGTCATAGTATGGCTATAAATGAACAAATTACAAAAATATCTACAAAGTGGCTACCAACAGTCAAGTCGCCATCTAGTGTTTATTTACTGAGTGTAGTACCGCTGTCGTCGTCGCCCGAAAAAAAAACGCGTAGTGAAATTTGAAACCGTCTATACTTGCAGATACAAAGCATAAAACAACGCTGAAACAGGGTAGATTATACAGTCATGATATAAACTACTGTGTATCATCTTCAGTGACACATAAAAATCAGTAGTAATGCTATAATTCGTGATATATGGCGCCTGGCGACATGACTGCAGGTGGCGACTTGACTGGTATCTACGGTACCTTTTCCGACCAATCTTGTACTACCTATCTTATTACCAATCTTGTACTACCTATCTTATTACCAATCTTGTACTACCTATCTTATTACCAATCTGTACTTATTATTACCAATCTTGTATACTATTTATTACCTAATCTTTTATTACCTTTTTTAAACTAACAGCGGCAGGATACCCTCACACACCCTGATAATATAGAGAGGTTCTGGGTGGCGGTAAAGGAGAGGAAAACGGGCCAACCTATATATAAACAGAAACAGCAACATAAACGGGATTAGAGATGTAGATTGGAGCAACTATTAGCGTAAGTGCACATGGGAAAGGTTTAGTGGCGCGCTTAGAGTTATGTGAAAGAAGGGAAGGAATTACAGGGAGAAATTAGAAAGCACGATCATGGGAAGGAGGAGGAGGAGGAATACATAAGAATACATAGGAATACATTGGAATACATAGGAATAACAGATACCAGGAGACGTATTGGTATATAACGAGGGTATCTGCTAAACTACATACTACTAACTATCAACTACATGGAAGAGGACAGTTGGAAAAGGATACCATGTCCCTAAAGAAGATAGGAACATGGAAGTTTCGTAGTGACGAGTGATAGGATATGAAGTATACTAACTACAACTACCACCAACACTAATCGATCCGGGGGACGATATCGTATAAATTCACAGGGCAGTATCAAAACCCATATGAGGAGGGGGAGGGGGAATAAGAGGAGGAGGAGGAGGAGGAGGACAGAAAATAACCCATCTTCTTATTTATCTTCCCTAACCTGCCTTTGCCTCTTGTTCCTCCCTCTTTCCCCTCCTCTCATCTCTCTTCCTTTCTCCTCGTTTTCCAAGTCTTTGTTTTCTCTTATTTCTCATTATTCCATCCTCTCTTTCTGTATTCTTCTCCTATTTCTTCTTTTTCCATCCTTTATCAGTCCTTTGCTCTTTCATCCTCTGCTCTGCTGCCCTTCTTCTGTTGACGCAGCACTGTTCATTGTATTAGCTGCTGATTTTTTTTCCTCATCCTCTCCTTTTCCCTCAAGCGCCCCCTAGACTCTCCGTCTCTCTATCTCTCTCCCTACCTTTTCTCCTCTCTTCTCCTCTCCTCTCTCTGGTCCCTCCCTCTCTCTCTCTTCTCTTAGCTCCGTTTAACATTGAAAAGTGTTACAGTGTAAGGGGAGTGAAGTAGAGGTTTTAAAAGGAGAGAGAGAAGAGGAGAGATAAGAGAAAATAGATAAGAGAATGAGAGAGAGAGAAGGAGAGAGAATCAAAGAAGAGAGAGAGACAGAGATGAAAAGCTGAGAAAGGGAATATCAGTAGAGTTGCATATCACCAAATCTCTGGGAGGAGGAGACACGAAACCAATAATGCGTTGTAAAGAGACAAGTGCATAATAATAAAGTCACGAAAATATGCGTTGAAATAGGGTGAAATGCAAAAGAGGTCAAATATCGTAGAAAAGTAGTAATAATAGTAATAACCTAAGATAATAATGATGATAAAATGGGATAGTGAAATCGTAATTCAATTAATTAACGATAGTAGTACTACTACGTTATTTGGTCTCAAGGTTAGAGGTACAAGGTCATAGATTACAAGGTCTATAGAGTCTACAAGGTCTAGAGTCTACAAGGTCTATAGAGTTAAAGGTCATGGGTATAAGTCTATAGAGTCTAAAGGTTAAAAGTCTAAAGGTCTATAAGGTCTATAATCATTATAGAGTCAAGGTCATAGAGTCTACAAGGTCTATAGAGTCTACAAGGTTATAGAGTCCAAGGTCTATAGAGTCTACAAGGTCTATAGAGTCTACAAGTCTAAAGTTACAAGGTCTATAGGATCTACAGGTCTATAGAGTCTACAGGTCTATAGAGTCTACAAGGTCTATAGAGTCTACAAGGTCTTATAAGTCTACAAGGTCTATAGAGTTACAAGAGTTATAGAGTCTACAAGGTCTATAGAGTTACAAGGTCTAGAGTTCAAGGTCTATAGAGTATACAAGGTCTATGAGTAAAGTCTATTACAAGGTCTATAGAGTCTAAAGGTCTTTAGGTTACAAGGTCTATAGAGTCTACAAGGTCTATAGAGTCTACAAGGATCATAAGAGTATACAAGGTCTATAAAATTACAGGTCTATTTAGAATCAAGGTCATAGAGTATACAAGGTCTAAGTAACAAGTCTATATATACAAGGTATAGAGTATACAAGGTCTATAGAGTATACAAGGTATAGATAAGTCTAAGAGTACAAGGTCTATAGAGTAACAAGGTCTTAAGAGTAAATGGTCTATAGAGTATACAAGGTCTATAGAGTTACAAAGTATGTATAGTGTGTATAATCATAGACCTTGGTTATTGTAATGCTGCCCTATCTCTGGTCCAGGTTCGATCGTTAACCCCTTGAGACCAGAACGATTCCATTGTAATTGGGTACCATTAGACGATTTTTAGTGAATATAAGCAGTATTTTATAGATAGGACCTGTTTAGTATCTTGTCCACTAGCAAATTTGGTATATTAAGCTACTTTTCGTAATTTTATGGCTCGACAAACATACGATTTTTTATAAGCAAGTAAAGATCTGGGCGTGAAGGGGGTTAAACACAGTATAACCAAGATTGAAGCGAGAAAAAAGCTCCATCTAAGTTATTACGGCACATACAAATCAGTGTCCGTGCGCAAGGGTTGCCCAGCATGCCTACACGTCGCTCAGGATTTTAATTTTACGATACTTTTGTCTCAGTGGTTATTGTAGCGTTTTTCTATCTTTTTTTCTATCGCTGGTCTCAGGTTCGATCCCTCAGACACAGTATAACAAGATATAGCAAGAAAAAGCTACATCCAAGCTATTACTGAAGAACCAGCAAGACCAGCTGGTTGCTGGGCGTCAAGTGGCTTTCATGCCAGTAACTGACGCGGCGGATTGTTATCTGTGTTGATTCTAACACGTCCTATTGTCTTTAACACTTATATGTACAAAATGAACGTATGTACAAAATCTTCATTATAATTAGAGAAGAGATGTTAACTCGATAGGGTCTGGAATAGTACTGATAGTATATTAGATGTTACTCCGCGAGGGTCTGGAAAAGTACTGATCTCTCCCTGTGGGCGGCGGTGAAAGACCGCCACCATGCCACGTGTACTAAATCTCAGTGGCTAGTATCCAATGGGCGGCAGCCAATGGCCATTGACCACGCTTCAAATCAAGGTGCTAATTATTTATGGTGCAAATGCTTAATATTACTGGGAATGTTCAATTATCCATCCCAGTATTTACCATTTACTTAAATTACCTTAATTATTACCCATTACCATTATAATTATATATACATCCCTATACGCACTCCCCCTATGATGAGCGGACAATAACTTCCTCACTAGGGGGGGGGGGAGATCAAACCACCAGTCTACCAATTATGAGAGGGTGTTTGGTGGATAATTTCCACATATGCAATAGTCCGTTATATCTGAAGTAGAAGGAGCAGCTGAATTTGAAGGAACGGTCTTCTTGCTTCTATATGGGTAGGGTAAGGTAGGATAGGGTAAGGTAGGGTAGGGTAAGGCTTCTTAAAGGTAGGCAGGTCACACGTGGAACGAGAGGTAACGCGAGTGAGAGCTACGGCGAGGGAAAACCGCACGGTATAAGCGGTACATACTTTGCTTATGTGGTCGTTTTAAAGCTGCCTGAATTATTCTCTCTCTCTCTCTCTCTTTCTCTTACTTTCTTGACTTTTTATCATTTAAAGCATAAAACAAACTTGTAGTGGCAAAAATATATAAACAATAATAATCATACTCATCACATACTTTTATGGGGAGGCGGTAGCGGAGTGGTTAGCGTCTCCGACTGGCGTTCTCGGTGACCCGAGTTTGATCCCCGAAGAACCCTAAAACCTTTCTGCACCTTTGAGTGGCCTAAGAACACCCATATGCCCTGCCCATTAACTCTACCTTCGATTGCGAGCGCATCGGAGGACACAGGGTGGTGGCATGAGCCTCGAATCACAGGCGTCACTATAAGAATCCTGCCTGCGCCACCACGAGCGAGGACCAACCATCATCACAGCCCTCAAGTGAACCTCCAGAGCCTACCATTCGAGCCCTGGGTCACCACTGCCTACAGGCGCTATAGGCAAAAAAAAAAAAAAAAAAAAAAAAAAATACTAATGATAATAATGTTTTATTAATTCTGTCATTACAAATATTACTTTATGGAAGAAGAGGAGGAGGAGGAAGTGCCAATAAAGAAGAGGAGGAGGAGGAAGAGTAATAATGATAATAATATTGTATTTCTCTTCTAGGTCTGTTCATTGGTGATGCATGTTGAACCCATTATCACCTCTCTCTCTCTCTCTCTTTCATTTTTCCCTCTGTAATCTGTGAAATAAAACATTGAACACTATCAATAAAGCCACTTCATGAATAATTTTCTTAACAATACCTCACAAGTGGCGTTGTATATGCCTGGCAAGCCCCTCACCCACCACCACAAGCACAACCCACACACAGCCTCTCCCTCCTCACAGGTGTCTGGATATGCCTGGCAACACGACCCTTGGTAGGAAAACACTTGCCGCAAATATCACACTTGTACTTCCTCTCACCAGTGTGGATGAGCATGTGTTTGTTAAGACTGCTCTTGCGGGCAAATGTTTTCCTACACTCCTGACACTTAAAAGTTTCTCTCACCAGTGTGGGTGAGCATATGTCTGTTAAGATCGCTCTTCTGGGTAAATGTTTTCCTACACTCCTGGCACTCAAAGTTTCTCTCACCAGTGTGGGTGAGCATATGTCTGTTAAGATCGCTCTTCAGGGTAAATGTTTTCCTACACTCCTGGCACTCAAAGTTTCTCTCACCAATGTGGGTGAGCATGTGTGTGTTAAGATTCCTCTTGTGGGTAAATGTTTTCCTACACTCCTGACACTCAAAGTTTCTCTCACCAGTGTGAGTGAGCATGTGTGTGTTAAGATTCCTCTTGTGGGTAAATGTTTTCCTACACTCCTGACACTCAAAGTTTCTCTCACCAGTGTGGGTGACCATGTGCCTCCTAAGAGTATCCTTACGAGTGAACACTTTGCCACAGTGGTCACACCTCAGCCCTGTCTTGCGTGTATGGGTGAGGATGTGTGCATTAATAATGCCAGCCTTGCTGGAGCATACTTTGCCACAGTCATCACAAGTGTAGGTGCTCACGCCCTCCATTGCAGCACTACTTCTGCCAGCACCCCTGTGGTGGGAGGCGTCAGCTGGTCCTGCAGGAACCCCGGTGGAGGCCCCGGGATGAACCAAGCGTTCCCTAATACAAGGGAAGCCGGGAGGAGTCCTGGCGTGGGCGCCGACCTGGACTCTTCACCTCAGCACCTGTAACATTGGTGGCCGTCAGCAAACAAGCAGGCAAGTGCTTCCCTTTAAGGGTGCTTCTAGCTTCACCCTCCAGCTAACACCTAGCCAGTGTTTGCAGCCAAGGAGTAAGGCCAGCACAGGAGCCTCACGCCACCACTCTACAGGGTGGAGGAGTGGAGTGGTGAATGGCTAGTGACCTTCAATGCAGGCAAGTGTAGCTAAGCCTTGCACATCAGGCACAACCAATAATGGGTAATGGGGCAGATAATGATGGAGTGAGAGAGAGGGGCGGGCTGGCTCTCGCCCTCTCTCAATAAACAGGCAAGGACAGAATATGAAACATGAATATTCTTCTATTCAATGGGGAGTTTTCGAAGCTAAACCGCCAGATGTCTCTCGCGCATCTCACATCCTCTGCTCTGTGAGGCTGAATGATCTATCATTTACCGTAAATTCTCTGTACTTCTTTGGGACATATCAGAATTACCCTTCAATACAACAACTGAAACAGTTCTTAATAAAAATGTAGTTTATCATTTTATTTGTCTGCACTTGGTGAAAATATTGGCAAACAATTGAATATTTGAAAACTCAATCTTTAAAAATCGTCTTTTCATAAAAAAAACACAAGTTCAAGCAGAATGAGCTTCAGGAAATATCTACTTGTATGTAAGCATTCACTGAGTACCTATTTTGGGTGTATATGTCTCTCTTACGACGAACATTTAACCAAAACAGAGTGTGGTGTTCAGCATCTCCACAGAAACCATCCCGCCGGCAGGATCTGCTATCACCCACTTTCCTGTTGACACGACACGGGGATGGACAGCTCAGCGCCTTATCGCCACAGCGCCGCTCCTTACCTCACAGCTCATATCACTGATACTCCTAACTTCTCAATACCACAGGCTACATGTCATCCTAACTATCATCACCCGCTTATCTAATCACACTCTCTATCCTCTACTGGAATATTCGTGGCATCCGCTCCCACATACCGTTTCCCACATAAAGAAGACTTTCGTCTCCTTATTTCGTGCTTTGACTGTGATTTGTGTTGTGTTGGGGCGGAGCGGAGTGGCGCGTGTAGTTACGTGACAGACGTGCAGTCACTATATGTACTGTGGGTAGTAGTAGTTGGGGTAATAAGGCCGTGCACAGCAGTAAAAGTCTCCTTGCAGTCCTTTCCGTCTCCTCCATAGCCCCGAGCCGTTAGTGTGACGAAGTTTGAGAGGGGTGGGTTGCCCCCACCCTCCTTCGTTACAATAGGATAAACCAGAGGACATAGGGTATTCAGAGGGAAGGGTTGATTGATTGATTCAGAGGGAAAGATTGAGGTGGAGGGGCTTAGAGTTCGCGGCGGGGGAAATAGTAAACAAGACCATGTATTGTCTTCGATAGAGGAATGTTCGTTGAGGTGCCAAGCACTTAAATTACTTCTTGGTTAAATGTTCGTCGTAAGAGAGACATATACACCCAAAATAGGTACTCAGTGAATGCTTACATACAAGTAGATGTGTGTGTGAAAAGGAGTAACTTTTAGTCAATGCCAAAACAAGTAGAACTATACCAAAGATTTACTATTTATGTTTCATATGAGGGTTTTTGAGTTTTCAGTTAAGGGATTCATGCCTTAAACAACTATTTTTTTATTCTTCATGGTTTTACCAAGGAAAGTTGAGTGCAGGAATGACATATATTGACAGATTTTTAGAAGCATCCAGGTACAAGATGTCAATGCCATATGTACATGATTAACACTTATCAAAATCCTGACTTGAATTTAAATTGCAGGCATTAATGTACTGAATTTTGATTGTTTTAACTCAAATTATAAATAGGTACATAGAGCGACCTTTTATGTATTATTAATCAGTCAAGGTTTTTGTCCCAGGCTGACTTTGTGGTTATTAGGTAAGACTGATATGGTTCTTGTACGTACGTATGTGAAATATTGTCTATCCCTGTTGTGTGTATAGGTAACAATGGCCTCACCCCTTCCTCCACCCACAGCTCTCCGAAGTGCGTTGGCGGAGGACATAAGAAAATAAGGAAGCTACAAGAGGCCGCGAGACCTACACGTGGTAGTTCCTGTAAAAATGTAGGACTGTTCAGCGTACAGAAAATGGGCGAAGATATGCACACGTCGACCAAAGAACACAACGCAACCACACAACACCTGCCATCCACCTTGTCTGCAGGGACACCGCCTGAAACGGTAACTGGACGTTTCGGCCGTCAGGTCAGGTTTTTTAGAGACCTAGAATTAGTCAACGGTTAATAAGATTATTTAACAAAAATTTAATTAGGATATGGTCAAATATAATCAAGGGTGTTTTTTCCACTCAATAAAGTTGCTATTTCATGTTTAATTTGGGTGTTTTTCCACTCAATAATAAAGTTGCTATTTCATGGTTAATCTACGTATGTGCAAGTTGCTCCTTAAAGACTTTTCTTATTTGCGAGGTTTTCCAGCTGTGGCTCGAATACAAGTAGTTGATAATATTACTATATACATATGCTTGATTGACTATTTAGTTGATCAATACAAATTACTATTTTGTTCTCAGAAAAGCACCCAGCAAAAACTACTATTTCTATAATTCCAGAACTGCAGCTTAAGTAAAATCAAGACTATTTGAATAGTCTAGATTTTACTTAAGCTGCAGTTCTGGTATTAAGAAAAGATTTTACTGGGTGCTTTTCTGAGAACAAAATAGTAATTTGTATTGATCAACTAAATAGTCAATCAAGCATATGTATATAGTAATATTATCAACTGCTTTCATTCGAGCCACAGCTGGAAAACCTCGAAAATAAGAAAAGTCTTTAAGGAACAACCTGCACATGGATTAGCAGCCATTAAAGAAAGGTCTGAAAAATCAAGTCTTTTAGGAGCAAATAGCACATGGATTAGCTAGCAGCCATTAAAGAAAGGTCTGAAAAATCAATTGTATTCAAATAATTCTAGTTTATTTTTCAACGTAACCACACACACTACAGTTTTGTTACATCGCTAATTGAACTCTGATAAATCCACGTCCATGTATCTCAGTCGAGTGGTGAAGGCGTGGAAGTGTTGGTATCCTCCGCTGAGCCTGCAGTACGCCAGGAGAAGTGTCATCATGTAACACGGCTAGGTGCAGATCCACTTTGCTCCACTTGTCCAGTAACCTAGAAAAGATTGAAATATTACAAAAATTTATTGAAAAGAAAGTTCATGTACCCTAGTGAATAAATCTAAACATTCAGATGTATATTAACAAGTCAAACGGAATTCAAAGTCCGGATAAGTTTCACTGACTTATTTTGAGAACATTTTGTACCTTGGATATAAACAGCTGCCGTCCTGGTCACCTTTTTAAAGTAAAATTTCATTGGGTAACGTAACGTAAAGTGGGGTCGATTGAGTAATTTCAAAATTGAAGTCTTGCAATCAATATAGACTTTCCAAAGAATACAGAAGTCAGATACCATGACTTAGCTTCAAGCCTTGCTGTAATCGTTCTGTCATAAGATAGCTTGATGTACTATCTTAGTGACAGAACAAAGGATTACAGCTAAAGCCCGAAGCAAAGTCATGGTATTTTTACTCCTGTATTAATTGTGGAAATAATCTATATTATAAAAAATCTTCAGACATCAAAATGACTTAAGATTACACGACCAAATAAAATTTCATTTCACTTTAAAACTATGACCTGGGGCTGGATGTTCGAACGTTCGTAACTTTCCGCCTGTAAGATCCTCTTGGTGTGTTCATAGCGTCCATATTAGATATTGGGCTTCGAACACTACAAAAATGTATTATCAAAGGATCGTCCGAATGTTCTTAGCTCACGATGATGCGATCTTCAAGCTCGTTCCGTTCCGTTCCGACCACGAGGAATGGAACTCGGCTGACTGTCGCTTGGCCAATCAGAGGAAAGATTTAATCAACCTTTGAGATTGTTAGCCAATCATAATGCAATTAGAATGTCAACAAATATCATATGGCGCGTCCCCACACAACAAATTACAAACTTATAACATGAACTGGTAAAATTCTATTTCTTTCCTGCCCTTAGGTCTCACTAGGACAGTGGTTCTTAACCTTTTCAGAGGCGCCGAACCCCAACGAAAACCTTTGTACACTGGCCGAACCCCTCAAATATGGGACGAAAAAACAAGATTAATAAAAACATTTAAGACAAAATTATCAAATTTCAGGAGTATATTTGGATATTAAGAAGGAAGGAAACACTTGTAGCACGTTTTCGTGACGTTTGCCAACCTGGTCCAGCCCAATCTAGACTGGTCCAGGCTGAACTGATGCTCACGAAAATACATCGAGACTGGCCCCGTCCCATTCGTCGTTACTATTGGCTGGGGCAAAGACTACTCTATACTGGACTTGCTACTCATTTTGGGCTATTTCCAGTGGAGGCCAGTTTTGCGATTCCTGCCACTTTCGAACATCACTACCTTTTCCCTTCCTATGGTTTATCAGTATATATGATATACCGTTATCTTCGTAAATGTTTGTTCTATAATATTATCAAATAAAAAACAGTAAAATGCAATAAAGAAATGCCATTATGAGAGAGTTAAGAACTATGCATGAACTTAATATTCACTTGAACTCAACGCCATTTAATATTTTGCGAGAAAACATTTTAGATGCTAGCGATAGAAAAAAGCGGATTTTCATTAGCTTTCCATTGCTATATTTCGTTTTCTGATAAATGAATCATAACCATGCATAAATTAGCGTTAACTAAAAAAATAACATCATCTATCGGGATAACTACCCGATGGATGATGTTATTTATTTAGTTAACGCTAATTTATGCATGGTTCTAGTTCATTTATAAGAAAATAAAATATAGCAATGGAAAGCTAATTAAATTCCGCTTCTATTGATATTTTGCATGTAAAAAGTCTTCACGCAAAATATCGAATTGCGATGAGTTTAAGTGAATATAAGTTCATGCATATTTCTTCAGTCTCATAATGGAATTTCTTTAGTGTATTTTACAGTTTTTTATTTGATAATATTATAGAACAAACATTCACGAAGATAACAGTGTATCCTTTATACTGATATGCCATAGTCTACTGTATTCATGGAACACTTTTTTACTTGCCGATACGATTGATGATGTTATTTTTTTAGTTAACGCTAATTTAGGCATGGTGGTAATTCATTTATCAGAAAACGAAATATATCAATGGAAAGCTAATGAAAATCCGCTTCTTTCTATCGCTAGCATCTAAAATGTTTTCTCGCAAAATATTAAATGGCGAAGAGTTTAAGTATATATTGAGGCCATGCATATTTCTTCACTCTCTCATAATGGCATTTCTTTAGTGTATTTTACTGTTTTTTATTTGATGATATTATAGAACAAACAGTTACGAAGATAACGGTATATCATATATACTGATAAACCTTAGGAAAGGAAATAGGGGTGATGTTAAAAAATGGCAGGAATCGCAAAACTGGCTTCCACTGGTCATGGGCGGGTTGGCGCGGGGCACGAGTAGCAAGTCCAGTATAGAGTAGTCTTTGGCTGGGGGATCAAGTGGGCGGTCCTACCATCCTGCAAGCCTTACCCTCCCCCCTACCCCAAGACACACCAAAGGTTTATTAATTTGACCTCAGGTAATAACCTCCTAGTTGGCATATGAAAGGTGAACCGGGGTCATAATTTTGTGTGTGAGGAGAGTCAGTAGGTTTATAAATCTCGGGATGGAGAAAAAATCCCAACAGCACAATATTGCAAGACCTGTCGCAGCCATGTCAAAAATTTACTATATAACTTATATAACCATCATGTATCATATCTATAGGTGCTGGCATCCACTACCTTGGGATTTCCGTATATAGCAGGCCTTTTACTTGGTAGAGTACTTAAATTGTTATTAGCGCTATTATTATGCAAGTTTTGCCTTGTGCAATGTAGCAGTCATCCCCTGTAGCAGTTATCCCTGCTACTTGACTTCTCAATGGGAAGTCAAGTAGCAGGGGTGACTATGAAAAATTGAATGATGAAATCTCATTTAATTTACCGTCAATAACACTATATATAGTCGCCACTGCACTAATGTCGCAGGGGGGCATATATTACAAGTTTTAGCATCACTACAGACTTGTATGTGCCACTGAAGAGACGTGCACAGTATGTAGTTTACATTATCTACATAACACTATAGCCTATACATGTCTTCAGTGACACATACAAGTCTGTAGTGATGCTAAAATTCAAATATATAGCGCCTGGTGACATTAGTGCAGTGGCGACTATAGTGTTGTTGACGATACATTAATTTCCCAAGATGTTTCAGCAAATTGCGAATATTGTAATTTTTTGTAAAATTACTTTAGTCTTATGATCGGCCATCATGGTGTTTCATGTCTTATCAGCAGCACGAGACGCTCCTGGTCGTCTTCCCCGTTGACTATAGTGCGCATGCGCCAGCTCTCCCCACACTGGGACAAGGTGGTTCTGCTCGCTGGATTGGACCAGTCTAGCCCGTTCCATCCCGGTTCAGCCCGCCTCGCGAAAACAGTGTCCGCCCGGGACTGAGCCAGTCCAGACCGGGCTAGAACGGTCTCGAAAATGCGCTATTGGAAGCAGTGGCGTCTTTGTAAAGGGGGGAGGGGCACAGTGGTGAATCCAGGATTATTTAAAGGGGGGCTGGGTGGAGCGAAGTGAGCCTCTACAGCTGGGGGGTCTAAAGAGGGTTTCATAATTATTTTGAAAATCAAGCTTTCTTTAGGGCATTGTGAGGCCTCAGATGGGATAATTGCACTAATTTGATATTCAATGGCAAAACGATTTATGTCTCTTTGGGGGCAAAAGACAAGGGGACAAAAATCGTTTTGGGGTCGGCATGGTACTCGATACATGGTACAATGGTACATGGTACTCGAAATGGAACTCGGCCATGTCCCCCCCCCACCTACCCCTATATACACGCCAGTGCTCGGAGGGAGAGAGGCGGGCGAACACACATACACGTACACACAAAAAGGATACTTGATTGCAATGTATATAGCTATGTCCGGAATGGACATAAATGACAAAGAGGACTTGTATGTATGGGACGTATGAGCCACAAGAGGTCATACGAGGAAACTTAAGAAGACAAGGTGCTTGAAGGACATTAAGAAGACAGTTTTTCCTATCGGTGCATTGCTATGTGGAATAGCCTGGACAGTGAAATTATAGATGCAAATTAAAATAATGTTTTTTTCAAAGCTAAGATTGAGCAATTGAGACAAGACGGAACCCCACGAGTGTAACTCATTTCCCGTATATTACAACTAGGTAAATATAACTAGGTAAATACATAGCTCTCCCTCCACTGCACTGCTTGAATTTATGTTAATTTCGCGTATAATTTACTTTGGTGAATAATCTGGCATTACAATAATAGTAAAATTGCAATATGTTTCGGAGGGCCTCCGCCGAACCCCTGAGATTGGCTCACCGAACCCTTGGGGTTCGGTCGAACCCAGGTTAAGAACCACTGCACTAGGAGGTTATTGGTAGGGTTAGATAAGGTTATAATAAGGTTAGGTTGGTATCCGGTCATTTCGCCTACATGCCATTTCGCCACACCATGGAGTCATTTCGCCCACACTATGGAGTCATTTCGCCCACACGTCAATTCCCCCAAGGTTACTGGTGGTTCATTCCATTTCTGCCTCGGAAGATATAATTCATGACTCTGTGACATGGATCGTGTGGGCAAATTGACACTTCTGTGGGCGAAATGTCTTTCGGCGAAATTGACTCGTACATGTGGGCGAATTGACTCTTACATGTGGGCGAATGTCTTGTGGGCGCATTGACGTGTGGGCGAAATGACGGTAACCGTTAGGTTAGTATATTTTGGGGGTCATTAGACTTTAGTGGGGTAATGGGATGTTAAAGGGTAACTCTCCCACTTTATAATTACGTTTAGAGGTTTTTGAAAGGATTTGTGAAGTATTGATAATATCTTGTGGTCGAATTGAGCTCTTACTGTGGCGAAATGTCTTGTGGGCGAATTGACGTGTGGGTGAAATGATCGGTAACCGGTTAGGTTAGTATCATTTTGGGGGTCATTTAGAAGTTTAGGTGGGGTAAGGGGATGTTAAAGGGGTAACTCTCCCACTTTATAATTACGTTTTAGAGGTATTTGAAGGGATTTGTGAAGGTCTTGATAATATCTTGATAGGTCTTGAAGTTGATAATTTTATTATTTTCTTGATATCATGTTATTAAACCAAACCCCACCTCTAACCTAACCTAACCTAGTCTGATTTAACCTAACTTAGACGACTAAACCAAACCCCCACCTCTAACCTAAACTAACCTAACCTGATTTAACCTAACTTAACAGTTTATGGCTGAAATAACGGTAGATTTTCGGTAGTACGTACATGTAACGCCATTATTATTTAATTGTACCTTGGGAAATGGGGTTCAAAATACTCAGAATGAAGAAATCTACACAATGATGTAGGTAAGAATCCTAGGACTTTTGAAAGCCCACTACCAATCTAATACCCACCCATTTTAGGGTGGGTATTATTAATGGGCTATATTATCCAAATAACTAGACAATACCTGGAACTGTCGCCGATAGGAATTCTCGTCAACGTTCCTATTTTATTCGTCGGCGAGTGTTCCTATTTTAACCGGGTTTCTGAATGCAGGGATTAAATACCAGCAATAGCCTGAACAGTTAGGTTAGGTTGGCCAGTTGACTATATGTCTAGGTTAGGTTAGTGATTGAGCGGGGGTGATTCCCCCCCAGCTCAGCACCGAAATAATACCGACATGACATATTACAGTAGATAGGTTAGGTTGAAATGAAAGCCTGCATTCTATTGATTTTTATGTGCTTTAACCCCACAATTTCAGTGGTCGTGAACTTGCCTAGAATAACATCTCACTACCCCAGCTTCCATCATTGAACCATTCATTCAATACTTTCGCTTTACTCACATACCATCTCTTAGAGTTGGAGTAGAGTGTACCTACTCTTCTCAGACATCCTTGCCCACCAATCACACATAACCGTTATCCTCTACACACACTTCTAGGTAAATATGCAGTTTCAACCAATACTCCCTTTTGACCAATACTCTTCTGACATAACTGGGGGGGCTACGCCCCCCAAGACCCCCTGCTAGTTACTAATGTAACACGGGCATTTATTACGTAACCTAACCTCACTGGGGGCGGGTTCGCCCCCCCAGGTTCCCATGTGTTATTTTTTCATTTCCGACAGCTTTTGTGTGGGTTAGAAATACTTCTTATAATAAGAACGAAACGTTCAGGGTACTTAAAACCACCGATTGGTTGTGTTTTATTGTATTGGTCTAACTGCATAAAAAAAAAAAAAAAAAAAAAAAATACCTATGTATTTCACTGTTCCACCTACAGTATACATGCATTCCACGCACTAGTACACCGGTGCTCGAATGTCTCTTATCTTTGCCTCTCCGTAGCATTGATGAGAGGAGGATGCAGTCAGTTCGTACACAAGTTGTTTCGTACACCAGTAGATTCGATCATTCGTAGACCTAAAAGTTGTTTCTTAGTCGATATGAAACTATAGTCGTTTCTTGCACTCAGGTCAGAGTTTAACTTGATGACTAGAGCTACGAAACGACACACCAGGTATATATGTACGAAAAAACTCAAAATCAGTGTACGAAACAGCTAACAAAACCTGGGTACGAAACAACTTGTGTACGAAACTCCCTGTATTGCTAGTCCATCCGTATCCTTCACTTGACTCATTCTCTCCATCTCATCCTTGTCTCCTATTCTCCTCCTTCACTTCCCGCATCTTCCTCTCCCATATCATCTTCTCTATACACTTCTAGCACAAGACTCATTTCTTTTTTATTTGCACTTCACTCATTCCAGTCACCTATAGTCATTCGGCAGCATACCATTCATTGCACCCTTTATTTTAATTCACATTCCCCCTACAGCGTCCTGACCAACCATAAACAACTCAACATGAAATAAACAACTAATAACATAACTTTTATATGGCTTGTATATTAGAAAAACCTTCATCATGCGACCCTACGAACAGTGTGCGAGTGGTCTTCAGCAACCTTAGCACTACGTTGGAACAACGAACAAATATGGCGGATGGATGTTCGCAAAGATCGTTTGATAATACCTCTAATCGCGTTACGAACGTTCCAAGATCAATCTAAGTGCAAAGATGATCTTAGAGACGCGTTACAAACGTTCGAACATCCGGCCCCTGGACTGCAGTTCTATACAAATTACGGTATTTACAATGTATTCAAAAAGCCGCAGCGAAACTTATCTTCCCTTTGAATAATCAGCTTGACTTGTGAATCTACGTATCTGATTGTGAAAAAAAGTGGTAGACTTCTGATTCCCTGATGAATATATCCACACGTCATTGATGGAAGGGAGAAAACCTTTATAGGTCATCAGAATTAAACTGCATTTACGTTTAGAGTGACAAATAACTAGCTAATATTAGCCAGCTCAACTTTCTATCTCTGCATTCAATCTCGTGCCCGTGGGCACGGGCACGGGGTCGGGGCCGCGATTCCGTAGATGATATTCCGCCGGAGTCATGCTGGTGAGATAGAGTTGAGTGAGTGTGTGACAATATACCACCCTCTGTTGTGTGTGATTAGTGATTACTGTGTTCAATGTTTTTAATATAGAGGCATGAATTAATGAGTCTTCTCGCATCCTAATTAAAGTTTTTTGTCACTCCTACGGTAGATTTTTTACAGATACTTCGTCAGTGCAATAGTGAGGGAGAATAAAATACCCCTCCATTCTACCTCCACCAAATTTACATACCTATAGCTATAAAGAGTATGATGCAAATCAGGACGATGACGCCTGTCGGGGGCGTGATGCGGAGGCATGAGCCTCCAGGCCCGTGTGGGCACGGGCCTGTACCCTCTCCTCCAGTCCTCCGAGCCGCGGCGGCCCCCCTGCGCCACCACGCCCCAGCACACCACCACCACCGCCACCACCTGCAGCGGCCCCATGCTCCTGGCCACCTCCCTCCTCACGCTCCTGTACGAACATAAGGGGAGATAAGAGAAATGAGGATATGAGGGATAAGGCGGAGATAACATAGGAGATATATGGGAATAATATAAGTGGGGGACTCATTCGTTCAGAAGGTCTAATATAGTCTGGTGAGAAAAATCTTGGTTGTGACATATTACTCAAACACTTTTTTTGTAAATGAGTATAAGAAAATGATCGTCAAACAATTAATTAATATAAATTAATGAATTATTCCCGCGGAATCATACAAAAAAGCATTGAAAACTCTTTCTCTATAATTATGAAACTGTAATTCTTATCAATAACTGCATAAATGACCAAAAATAATGTACAAGACTACAAGAACCATTGACTCAGTGGCGTCCCTCGATCCCTGCAATGACTCATGAGCGCGTGGAGGCTGGACGTGACGAGCGAGTGTGTGTTTGTGTGTGAAGTGGAACGTAACAGAAAATAGGGCATAAAAGGAGCTAAGATAGACAAGTAAAGGGTGTATAGAAGACTCTTGTAGACGAGACAATAGTGTATCATAACTATAAATGCTGTGCGGGGAAGTGAAAGTGATTTCATAACTTCACGTCTACTTCAAGTCTCACGATACTTTTGGCTCTGAGGTCGCGAGGTGTAAACATCGGCGCGGTGCAAGGTTACAAGTGTACGTTTAGAAGAATGTTTGATACTTCGTCCTACTCGAGTGCTTGCAATACGAATAGGAGGGATGAAAGTGCTCACGAGGATGTGGATTCATAAGGAGGAAGAAGAGGCCAAGTTGAGACCAAGGTAAGTAGTTATTTAAGATTGAATATGAATAAATTAGATTAGATAATGGAAGGGAAAAGATATTAGAACGTAAACAAACCAATTTTAATGTTATACGTATTTATTTATTTTTTCCTGATGATTTTGTACATGTTAATTACTTACATTAATGCTTACTTAGGCAGAGTTGTATTTATTTAATTTGGTAAATTTCCAGTTTGACACCGAATTCACTTTGCTGGACTGTGAATTTTGATGTGTTGTGAATTCATCTGCTAGACTAACTGATGTGTGTGTGTGTGTGTGTGTGTGTGTGTGTGTGTGTGTGTGTGTGTGTGTGTGTGTGTGTGTGTGTGGCGTTGATGATGACTCTCAGGGCGCTGTTTTGTGTGGCCTCTAGTTTTTGGTGTAGGGTGTTCGTGAGGGAGATAAGGCATGGAGCGCTATAGTCCAGGAGAGAGCGGATGGCGTGAATGTAAAAGGTGCGCTTCACCTGGAAACTGGCCCCCCCTTTTAAGCCAGTGATTGCCCGTAGGACGGAGATCCTGCTGTTTTCGCGCTCCTTCAGGTAAGCTACGTGTGTACGGAGGTTGAGACGGTTGTCGAGCCAGATGCCCAGGTATTGGTGCGACGTGACCCAGGAGAGTGGTGTGTCCAGGATATAGAGCGGGGCGCGCGGCGCGTCAAACCCAAAGGCCATGGCCTTGGATTTTGCCACATTCAGCTTCAAACCTAGTTCCCTACACATGGTGGTTATGTCAGTCAGCAGGTTCTGGGCTCGTTGTGCGTGGGCGGGTCCAGTGCAGTAGAGGGCAAGGTCGTCCGCATAGCAGAGAAGCTTAGTTCCGGGTGGGAGTGGGAGAGAGATGAGTTCTTCCATTAGTATGTTAAACAGGAAGGGGCTCAGAATGCTGCCCTGTGGTGTTCCGTTTTCATGTTGATGGAGTTGAGACGTCTCCCCCTGAAAGGCAACTCTAGCCGCTCGGACCGCAAGGAAGTCTTTGAGCCATATAAGGAGTCTGCCGCATACACCCTTGCGGACCAGAAGCGAAAGGATCACTCGGCAGTTGGCGAGTTCAAAGGCTTTCTCGAGATCGAGGAAGGCTACTGTGGTACCTCCGGAACTGGCAGCGCATAGAAGAGTGGAAAGGCATTCAGCTGCTCCCATGCCCCGCCTGTAGGCAAAAGAGGTCTTGATGGAGCGGACCGACCGCCCAGGTTAGCCTGTTTAGGACTATCCGCTCCATGGTTTTGCCCACACAGCTGAGGAGGGAGATAGGGCGCATGGCACCAGGATTTTTGGGCTTAGGTATGGGTATGATGGTAGCCTCCTTCCATTTTGATGGTAGTTTGCAGGCCTCCCAGGAGGCGTTGAAGAGGGTGAGAAGGGCGGAGTGACCATCTGAGCCTGCATTGGTGATCATGGAGTAGGTAATCCTGTCAGCCCCGGGGGAAGTATCTCCACTCGTTTTAAGTGCCCGGCGTAGTTCGAGGAGGGTGAGGGATGTGTTGGTGTTTGACTGATCCTCACAGGCGCGGTCTACTTGATCATTTCTCGCTGGCAGGAGCTCTGTCAATCTGTCGCGTGTCTCAGCTGGTAGATTGTCAGTGCAGGTGCGAGTGGCAAATGAGGAGACGAGCCTCTCTGCTTCGCGAGCAGGGTCAGGGTGGGGGGGTCGGATGGGCCGCTTGTTGCCTGCGATGACTTGTAACTGTCGCCACATTTTACCGAGTGACGAGTGGGAGTCGAGCCCTCGACACCGGTTTAGCCAGTGCTCCCTCCGAATGTCAGCTTTCCTCCTGTTGGCAGCACTGACAACTGCCTGAAGGAGCGCCCTGTTTTGAACAGTTGGTTTTCGGCGGTAGTGTCTGCGGGTGGAGTTAATGCGGCTGTTGAGCTCCCTCACGCGGTCGTTATAAAACCAGTAGTCCCGAGGGGGCCTTGTGGTAGAGGAAGATGTGAGCGGGATACTCTCGGATGCGGCGGCGTGAAAGGCATCTGTAAGGGCGGACTCCTTTTGATCAACGGTGAGGGATGGGTCAAGAGTGGAGAAGTGTGTTTTGAGGGTGGTTTGAAACTTTGCCCAATTGGCCAGTTTTGTGTTCCATCTGGGGGCGGGTGGCTGGGGAGAGGGGACTTTAGGTAGGTTGAGATGGCAAATTATGGCAAAGTGGTCGCTGGTTAGTGTGGGGTGGAGGGCCCAAGAGGCGCAGGGGCGAAGAATGTCAGTGACGAAGGAGAGATCAAGGCGTCCTCCGTGCATATGCGTTGGCTCTGCGTTGTTGAGGAGAGCAACGCCAGGAGTGCCGGTGAGGGCGGTCTCGAGCTGCCGTCCTGCTGAATTGGTGCGACCTGGAGAGTGAAGAATAGGGTGGTGACAGTTAAAATCCCCGCCTATGAAGGTCGGCGAGGATGCGGCGTGGGCGAGGAGCTCACCTAGCTCAAGGGAATTGACGTCGGGAGGCTTATAGATGTTGTATAAGTCGAGGGTGGAATGGGCAAGGTGTAGTGTGACGCCCTGGATTTCTACTCTCGGGCCACAAGGGATGGGAGCTGCGATGGTAGAGCTCTGAATGTTGTTCTTTACAAGAATAGAGCATCCGTTGGCTCCCCCTTGTAAATTGGGTAGGGAAAAACTTTGGTATCCTCGGAGGGAGACCGGGCGGGATGTGGTGGCTAAGGTCTCCTGGAGGAGAAAAACATCTATGTTTTCTCCGTGGGCTGCTTCATGGAGGAGGTGGAGCTTGCCCTGGACTCCTCGGATGTTCCACTGCAAGAGGCGAAGCCCTCCATGATTTCTGTTCCCGTCCCTGATGGGTGGCGTGGCCTCGGCTTCGTCATGGATGGAGCCAGGTTGTTGTGTTGGGTTGGTTGAGTCATGTCGGGGGAAAGGTCTGGCTGCGTCTTGTTGAGTCCGAGGGTTTATTGGTCCGGGTCTGGGTTGGGTGATGGGGAGGGGGAGGGGGAGGGGAAGTTGTT
>JACEEZ010012198.1:32500-37500 GCA_016584305.1 Chionoecetes opilio | reverse complement strand
GGGAGGACGGGCCATACGAGTTTGCTCAGGCTCTGTAAAATACAACTAGATGAATACAACAGATGACTACACAACACTATTAGGGAGGGGGGAAGGAAAGTTTGTTGATATGAAAGTTATGGTTGGTGTGGCATAGATGCAAAACAATAAAAAGATATCGTAATAACAACAAAACTCTAAAAATAGTTAGGATGATTAAGTTAGTAATTGGTCACTTGATATAAATGATATACTAATATCATTGAATATAATTATTATATTACTATTATTATCACAACTATTCAAATTATCACCGACAATAAGACATTACTAATTGTTATTGACAATGACAACCATGAGAGACTACTAGCACCACATCTCCATCTATCAGATAAACGTATCACCAGTCCTCAAAATCGATCTCCTCTACAATATATATCCACCCGATCTATTACCCAGAGACAGTAACAGCTCGAACTAGCCTACCACGTGGACGCACGCACCCGCTATAGCCTTCACCGTTCAGATGCGAGTATCACGACCAGACACGACGGACTATGTCTCCTGTGAGGTCCTGCGCGCTCCTCCCTACTCTGTATGTCGTGGTGTACTCTCCCTGACTCTCAACCCTGACTCCGGATCGCCCCCCCTCCAGAGTTCCCGAGCCAATGCATGAGAGAGCCGCGCATCTAAAAGCACCCATGCTACAGCCGGCTCGAAAACCTCAACCTCAAATCTACTGGCAGCCATGAGAGAAATCCGACTAGCACTACATTCACGCTTACAAGGTCCTCCCTCCCCTCCCTCACGTAACTCGTGGACAACACGTAGCTCTACAGCCGCGCCGCTGCCACCTTCCACCGAGATTCCCAGCCGCCCTCTAGGTCCTTCCTCCCTCTCCTCCTCTGCTCCCTCTCTCTCTCTCTCTCTCTCCTCCTTCTCTCTCTCCCTCTCTCACTCTCACTCGCACTCTCTCCTCCTCCTTCACATACTCAAGCACCAACACACACACACACACCACACAACACACATAGGGGCACTCCGTAGTAGGGGTCGTAGCACGCTCGGTTCACAACGAGAAATCCCGTCTGGCTTGCTTCGACACAACACACTGACCATCCAACGTGACCCCCCCACGGAGCGGAAACAATCCGAGCGCCGGCCACATCTCACCCACCAAACTCACCTTCTAGACTACCACGCCCTGTCCACCCAGCGGGAATGGGTACGGGTGTAGCGGGGTTGTGACCCATCTCCCTGGGTGCTGGCTTTCCCCACACCACTCTACACACTCAAGAGACGAGCTCTAGAATGATAAAAATGTTCGTCATACAGCAGAGAGGGGCCATTACTGTAGTCCCCGGACTCGTGCAAGTCCCCTGTAAAATAGCAAACCAGATGAATACAGTGATGATACCCAAACCAACACACCACACCACACACAAAACACACCACACACACACACCCCACCCCCAAAGACACACTACACAGAGCACACACCACACACACGCCACACACAACACACACACACACCAATTGATGCTCAGTAGTGTATTGGCTAGCACGTTCGGTTCACAACAAGGAAGTCTCGGTTACAATTACCTGGTGGAGCAGAGAAAGATGGGCCGGTCTCCTTCAAACCAGAGCCCCTGTCCACACAGCAGTGAATGATACATGTGTTAGCGGGTGGCACTTTTCATAAAGTTATGCTTTACTTTGTGCAACCACTCAGCTGCCAGTCACTACTCTACGTTGGCTCAGATCTGAAAAATAACATACATGACTTTTATTCCTGTGATATATAGATACCTTCATGTGATTCCCACACTAAAGTCACTAATGAGTTGATCAAGAAAAATTAACCTTGCTAACTGGTAAAACCTAACGTAACCGCGAAATTTTTGTGGACCAAACACACAGTGGCTGCCACCAAACCGCGAGTTACTGGAAAAGTGTTGCCCGGGGTTGTGTCCTGTCTCCCTGTACTCATGGTTTCGGCCATCAGTAAGAGTAAGCACTAAGGAAGCTAAATGAAATGTAGATATGGGAGACGGGGTAATAAGGAATGTAGCTGAGGCCACTGTAAAATACAACTAGATGACTACACACACCTGTGATACCACTGGATGACACCTGCAGTGCTGGTGTTTCTAGGTTGAAACATTAGAGCGTCACGCCCATTTTCTATGTCGGACGTTCGATCCTGGGCGCCCCTATTCCCGGGGATTTTTTCACTGAGAAATCAGGCGGTTCTCTGTACTCCCTTGAGCAAGGGGGATGGGTGTGTGGTGTGTTGGGGTTCCAGGATATCCATAGACGGTCATATTATAATTTATAGTGCCAAGCTCTCATACGGGAGGGCAAAACTGACGATCCCTAGTCAGCTCGCAGGACAACAAAGGGGACCCATGTGATACACAACACACACACACACACACACACACACACACACACACACACACAAACACACACACACACATGGGGAAACTCCGTAGTGTAGGGGTTAGCACGCTCGGCTCACAACCGAGAAGTCCCGGGTTCGATCCCCGGGCGGAGCGAAGACAGACGGGGCGTCTTCTTAAAACCAGAGCCCCTGTGCCACCCAGCAGTGACATGGGTTAACGGGTGTTAGCCGGGTGGTTTAGTGAGCCGCCCTTCGGGGTGGGTGTTGGTGGGGCTCGGGTTCAACACTAAACACTATGATGAATGATAAAATAAATGTTGATATGGGAGACGGGCCATACGAGCGTTGCTCAGGCCCGTAAAATACAACTAGCGAATACAACTAGAGGAATACACACCACACACACACACACACACACATACACATACACACCACAACATACCCATACACACACACAACACCACACACACACACACACAACACACACACACCACACACAAACACACACACACACCACACACACACACACACACACACACACTTATCTTTTTTCTATACTTTATATGACAAAATAACAGAATCCGTTAGTGGGCTGCGATATTGATGATGATGGGGATAAAAATGATAAAAATAGTAATGATAATTAATAATAATTAGACTGCGATTAAACCTAGCAGAAGTTATCCGTATAAAGCATGATGTTCTGAAAGAAATTCTGAATGAATTGCACACTTAACCAACCGTGTATGTATGTATGTATGTAGGTATGATGTATGCTATGTATGAAAATATATGATATTATATAGATGTATACTACTATATATATATATATATATATATATATATATATATCTAGTATAATATATAATATATATATAGTATATATATATATATAATATATATTATATAATATATATTATATATATATATACATATATACTATATATATATATATATATATTCTATATATATAGAGATAGATAGATAGAAGAAGATAGATAGATAGATAGATAGTAGATAGATAGTAGGATACATAGATAGATATAGAGATAAGATAGATAGATAGATAGATAGATAACTAATAGATAGAGATCAGAGATACATAGATAGATAGATAGATAGATAAGATAGATAGATAGATAGCAAGATAGATAGATAGATAGATAAGATAGATAGATAGATAGATGATAGAAGATAGATAGATAGATAGATAGATAGATAGATAGATAGATATACAGGCTGGGCAGTATTAAGTACAGTGGTTTTCACGTATTTAAATACAGTATTTACCATAATTTAAGAATATTTAAATACATTGTATTTAAATTAAATTACTCATAATATCAAAATGTAAATACTCTTTTTTATCAGTAATTTGGCCAAAAACCGCCCAACTGGGGGAAGGCTTTGGCCGAGAAGGCCTTCCTAAAATGGGAAAATATATAATAGGAAAGTAATCCTTATCATTTATCAAATCTTCTACGCATATGTTAAGGTTCATGGAAATTACTGAATACAGGTTAACATTTGTGTGTATTATATGAAATGTATTTACAAAATGTATCTAAAGACAATTCATTTATTAGTATTTGGTATTTAGATACATTAGCAAAATGTTAGTTAGTTATTTAAATACATTGTATCCAGTTATTGTATTTAATACATTCAATGGAATTTAGAGCATAGCTCTCTCTCTCTCTCTCTCCTCTCTCTCTCTCTCTCTCTCCTCTCGCTCTCTCTCTCTCTCTCCTCTCTCTCTCTCTCTCTTCCTCTCTCTCTTCTCTCTCTCTCTCTCTCTCTTCTCTCTCTCTCTCTCTCTCTCTCTCTCTCTCTCTCTCTCTCTCTCTCTCTCTCTCTCTCTCTCTCTCTCTCTCTCTTCTCGCTCTCTCTTCTCTCTCTCCTCTCTCTCTCTCAGCTCTCTCTCTCTCTCTCTCTCTCTATATATATATATATATTAATAGATATATATATATCTATATATATATATATATATATATATATATATTTTTTAAATCACAAAGGACGACCAAGAGCACACCAAAAATAGTAACACAAAACCCGCTTAGTTGCCAGTCCCTATAAAGAAGACAGTATAAGAGAGACAAAAATGGAGGTGTGTGCCAAATTTCGTTCGGGACGGTGTCTTTCACTCTTCTCTTGAAAAGGATTAACGCATAGGAAAGTGGAAAAATAGAACAGGAAGAGAGTCAGAGTTTACAGTGAAAGGGATGTTGTAGGAGTAAAACATTACTGATTAACTCTGCATTGGAAGATGGACAGAATCGGAATGAGAATGAGTAGACAAGTCTTGTGCAGCGAGGCCGCGGGAGA
The DNA here is from genome assembly GCA_016584305.1 of Chionoecetes opilio. Taxonomy (NCBI): domain Eukaryota; kingdom Metazoa; phylum Arthropoda; class Malacostraca; order Decapoda; family Majidae; genus Chionoecetes; species Chionoecetes opilio. The sequence continues at coordinate 32,786 of JACEEZ010012198.1, read as the reverse complement.
GGGGGAAGGGCATGCAGTTAGCAAGTTGCAGAAGAGCTGTGAGCAGGAATTATAAATCAAAAAAATAGATCAGAGCAAGAGAAACAAACATTGCTGCGGTGATTTTAAGATTGAGACAGTCAGTTAGAGGAAGGGGAGTTGATGAGACGAAAAGCCTTTGCATCAACCATGTTAGGAGAGCTGTTATAGTGGATCCTTCCCCAAACATTGAGAACATATCCATACATGGGCGGATAATGCCCCTGTAGAGAGCAAGCAGCTGGTATGGTAGTAGTGTTGTAGGTAG
>JACEEZ010012198.1:0-27500 GCA_016584305.1 Chionoecetes opilio | reverse complement strand
ATGAACCCCTAGGTGTAGCTTCACAGGTTTTGGGGTTGCGGATGTGAGGGTTAGAAGAGCAGCTAGGTTTCTTCGCCTTTTGGGGGGAAATAGGAAAAACGTTTTCTCTGCCGGGTGGGCTGGAAATTCGCTCTGGATAAAAGTCCTCTATGGGGCCCATTTGGGTATAGGGGGTCCGAACCCCCTGTTGAGGAATCGTACCATTGGGCTGTTGATTGAGGTAGAGCTCTAGGGGCCGTGAGGGGGGTGAGTTTGGTTTTTTGCGAATGGTTTTAGGGTCCGAGGGTGGGCTGTTCGCCCCGAGTTTCCCCAGCCAGGGGGGGTGGTGGGGATGTCGGAGGGGTGGATTCTGTCTTGCGGGCCTGGCTTTGGACTTTAACCCCTTTTTCCCGGCTCAGGGTTGCGATGTTAGTCAAGTACTATTGGAAGGTGGAAAAAACTCTGGTTGTTTTTAAAAAGGGGGAGAAGCATCGCGTTAGTGGGGTTGTCGGGGGCGGCGGGAGTGCATCACGTTTTCAAGGGGTGGCTGGGGTGAGGACCCGTTGTCAGGAAGTGGCGCCATGTTTGTTCATCATCATGTGGTTGCCTGGATGATCCAGGATCCTCTTTTTAAGTGGGGGTTTGGGGGGAGCATGGGGGGGGTGGTGAACGACGGGGGTGGTGCGGAGGTGGGGTGGTTGGCTGGTTGAGAGAGGGGGGGGTGGCAAAGGGTGGTGTTGCCCTCGTTCATTCCCTTTTTAATAGTTTTTACTATTTCTCAAAAATCATAATGAAAAGTAAGAAAATGCTCAAAAGGGCCCGCCTCTTTAGACGCCTAGCCCCCCGGGCCCAACCCCCCCCCCCCCAGGGGGCTAGGGGGTGACCTTAGGGGAAAACCTGAGTGCCCCGAAGTGGGAAAATTAACCCTTTCACCCAACACCGGTTTTTTCTCTCTGTACCTCACCAACCCCCCCCTGCTATAAAGGGTCCCTCATGGCGAGCCCCAAACGGCTCTTCCTCGGGTTCGGTCGGGCAGTTGGGGAAGGGAAAACTAGGCAAGTGGCAGATGGAAATTTGAGAGAAAGGAATGAAAAAGATTAAGCTTGTGTTGCGTAACGGGGTTTGGAGGCGGGAGTATTTAAAACAACGTCCTGTCTCTACGTGACCGTGAGTTTTTTTTCCCCTCCCCTCTCTCCCTCTCTCTCTTTCTCTCTCTCTTCTCTCTTCTCTTTTTTTCCCCTCTTCTCTCTCTCTCTCTCTCTCTCTCTCTCTCTCTCTCTCTCTCTCTCTCTCTCTCTCTCTCTCTCTCTCTCTCTCTCTCTATCTTCTCTCTCTCTCTCTCTCTCTCTCTCTCTCTCCCTTATCTCTCCCTTTCTCTTCTCTCTTTTCTCCCTCCTTCTCTCTCTCTCATCTCTCACGGGACCGTGTACTGGGGCCAATTGGCTCTCCCTACATGCAGTCGCAATAAGGTGGATTGAGAAACTGTGGGTGTTTAGGTATATATAATCACCGAGTCACGAGTTTGATGAAGGACATCAAGAATCTTCTTATTAGTCATCTCTACCAACCCATTGCTCGCAGGGTGATAAGCAGTAATGAAAGTTTGCTTAATCTTGAACTGCTCACAGATGTTATGAAGAATATGATTGGCACATTCAGGGCCATTATCTGAAATCAGCACTCTAGGAGTTGTGTAGGGGCAAATTAAATTTGAAGCTAGAGAATGAGCAACCGTTATAGCAGACTTGTTAGGCAAGGGAACTAGAATCACAAAACGTGTGAAGTGATCTACACATACTAGTACATATGGTGACCCTTGATGACTTCGAGGAAGCTGCAATAAGTCGATGCCTACGGTGTCAAAGGACGACTCAGGTAAAGGATATTCAAGGATAGGAGCAGTTTTCGTATTACCCTGGTTTGTGCACATGAACGACAATTGGTTACATGTTTCTCTGCATCGATGCGCATGGTAGCCAATAAAACTTACGACGTGCAGCGGACAAGGTTCTGTCTCTACCTGGATGTCCTGCTTGAGGCATTTCGTGAATGATTTTTAAAGCAGTTTCCACTAGACTGGTAGGAATAACTAGTTGAGTAACCGTGTTCTCGTCCATAGTGACCTTACTACAAAGAACTTCCTCAACTAGTGAAAACTGTAAAAGTGGAACTGACAATTTAGGCAATAAAGATTCATATCCAGACTCTAGTGCATAAATCACTTTCGACCACACAGGGAGGATCTTGGCGTTGAGCATTCGATAAGTCTTGTAGAGAGAAATTTGACGTGTCTGCAGAGCAACTTGATGTCGATAAGTGGATTTCACAAATTCCCAAGTTTGAAGAGGGGAATGTGGATGCATTTTTCGCTAGTTTTGAGAAACTTGAAGCGTCTGAGAGCACTGCTACTGGAATGTTGCGTGAAAGTGCGTCTGCAACATGATTTTTATTTCCAGGTATATATTTGATAGTAGGATCAAATTCCGGAATGGTGATGAACCACCGGGCCACACGGCCACAAAGGTTTTTCCCTTTAAATAGATTCAGCACCGCAGTGTGATCCGTGTGAACTGTAATGGGATAACCATAGATAATTCACTGGGGAACAATTTGAAAAAAATAAATTGTTGAGTTAGATTTTTGAGCTTATTTAGACTAAAATTGGCATGCTGATTCCAAATCTGTAGTCAGTTTTTTTCTAGCACGTCAAGTTTTTTCTCCACAGCTTACCCTCCAGATAAGCAAAATTCCACTTGTGAGCTGTAGTAAAACTTCTATACAATGGCAATTTGTTTGGCGCAGTCCCTATTGGGCATTCGGTCTGTCTTCGTGAAGAATATGGAGATGTAAAGAGAGTCATTGAGTTATTGCAATATGACAAACACAATTGGATCATCTGTGTTGACCTTAAAATGGTGTCCTTCCTTCTTGGTCAACAACGTGGATACACAAAGTATCCCTGCTTTCTCTGTATGTGGGATAGCAGAGCTTGAGAGAAGCATTGGGTTCAGACGAATTGGCCTCCGAGATCTGATCTTAAACCTGGAGATCCTAACATTGTACATGAGCCACTTGTTGACAGGAAGAAATAATATTCCCACCTCTGCACATAAAACTAGGTCTCATGAAACAATTTGTAAAAGCTTGGAAACTGATGGCGACTGTTTGAAGTACATCATCTTGGCATTTCCTGGACTGTCAATTGAAAAAATCAAGGCCGGTGTGTTTGATGGTCCACAAATTCGACAGTCATCAAAGATGAAACATTTCAACGGTACTATGTCAGACCTTGGAAAGATGCTTGGCTATCATTCAAAGACGTCGTCAAGAACTTTCTTGGAATACACGTGCAAGTAATTACACAGAAATTGTTCAGAAACTTTTGGGGAGAGCTACAAAGCGCTGGTTGCAACATGGTATTAAAGTAATTTTTTGCATAAGCCATCTTGCCAACTTTCCGGAAAATCTGGGTGCTGCTACGACCAGCAAGGTGAACGATTCACCAAGATTTGAAGGTTATGGAAGACGTTACCAGGGTAGATGGGATGTGCACATGATGGCTGGACTATTTTGGAGCATCAAGCGCGATAGTCCCCCTAGTTGAACACTCCAGACAAAGCTACAAACGTAAATTTTTACCTTAACCTGCACACAATTATAGCCTTATCCTTTCTAAAAAAATGATAATGTTTAAATAAAAAATTCAATTCATGCCTATTTCTTTCATTTTTCATTGTATGTTAACATTTGCAACTTTTTATAAAATAAGCACTGTTACTGTTTTGTACAGTATTTTTTATATTTTTTAAGAAAACGAAAATCCTACAGTTCAAAAACTTGACGTGATAGAGAAAAACTGAGATCAGTTTTGGATTCAGGGACCCAAACATTACTTAATAACAAGTGGGCAGACCTAACTCAAAAAAAATTTGTTCCCCAGTGAATTTCCCTTTAAAAGGGTTAAGAGCCCCCCACCACAGCAAGAGCTTCAAGGTGAGTTACTGAGTACCGTGACTCTACATCATTAAGCACTCTACTGTCATATGCAAAAAACATGAGGGCGTTTCCCTTTTAACTGTTTGCATCAAAACCGCTCCCACGCCTAGGGGCCGAAGCATCTGTCACAAGAGTGAAAGGCATATGGTAGTCAGGAAATGTAAGAATTGGCGCATGTGTAAGTGCCTGTCTCAATGTATAAAAATTTGGGGTTGGGGACCATTCCAAGCGAAGGAACATCCTTTTTCAAGAGTCGTGTCAGAAGACTAGCAATCGAAGCATAGTCTTCACAAAGGCACGATAGTAACCCGACAACCGAGGAAAGACCGTACCTTTCAGTGGTGGTAAGGGTTGGGAAATTCTTGACGGCTTTGATTTTACAATCCAACTGTGGATTCCATCTTGTCGACAGCATGGCCTAAAAAAAATCAATGCGTGACTTGAGAAAAAATGCATTTGCGCAAGTTAAATTTAAGGCCAGCCTCAGTAAGTTTCTGAAACACAAGTAGTCCGGCAGCTTAGTGAAATGATGGGGACATGCCGGATAAAAGCACCAAAAATTTTTCAGGCACTCTACAAAAGGGTCCTAGCATATTTAAAAANATTTTTATCTTTTAAAATTTTTGGGGAAAAAAATTTAAATTAGGACAATTAAAAAATATTTTTAAATTGAAGTAATTATTATTTTATGAAGACATAGAGATTTACTCACGTAGGGGACTGAAAATCAATCTTATACATTAGCATGCTTCCTCACTTTGAAACTTCAAGACCATGCCTTAACACAATTGAAGTTTAATTCTGATGTAATAGGTCTATCTGAGACTCGTTTAAACGATAACATATCTTCATTATATACATTTATCTCATTAAATGCTTTCTATAAGAACAAATAAACGAGTGGCGGTGGGTTAGCAATTTACCTGCAGAGAAGACATCAAGGTATAACATTTCCCTACAGCTGCAACATATGGAGTTTCTGGAATTATTAAATTACATTAATATTTAGTAATTACATTATTTTGTTACGGCCCACATTTTCCTTAAACTGCGAGTCTGCGAATCTGTCTAGTTGATGGTGGTTCACTTAGGGAATGTTTAGACTAGTGGTTTAGTGTCTGCGATTCATTGGTTCGGGGCATGGTTTCGAGATGACGCGACGTGGCGAGTTACCAGGTAGCCTGTGGGGACAACGAACTGACTGGAGGAACTCTATGGCAGGTGGCTCGCGGGGCCAGTCATTCGGTGGCGGATATGTTACGGGAGTTACAGTGATGTACGTTTACGTGTATTTTTGGAGTATCGGTGCGTGTCGTGTGTGTGAAGTGTCCTAGGATGTGAACCGCCAGCCATCTGGGAGTTCTGGGTTGGAGTGTGTGTGTCACGTTACGATACATGTAAGGGAATATCGTGGTGTTCTGAGAATGTAAAGGAGTTGTGCGTTCACAGGTGTGTTGTGGTGTGATTTGGATCATGATGTATATTGATGTAAGATATCGCAGTATGAAAGGGGATTGTGAAGTAGTGTAAATGAGTTATCATTGGATGTTGTGGGGTAAGACAAGGTTATCGAGAAAGGGTATGTCGAGTGTGGCGTTATGTGATGAGAGGTGTTGTGTGGTGTTGTGAAGTAATAGGTGAGGTAATACGTGATTGTAACGGGAAGTTATGGTGTCACGTCGTGACGGGGATCTTGGGCGAGTTTCGGAAATGTTAAGGGGATGAGTGATGACAGCGTTGGGAATTGACATTCATATACGGAGGGAGTAGTGGCGAGTGCTGTTCATCCATGAGTGAGGCAGGGGATGGAAGATCTGTGGCGGGCGTTGTATGATGCTACTTGTTGGTGAGAGAGACCACTGATGTACATACGTGTGACGTGATAGGTGAATGGTGATTGTGCGCGTGTGAAGGTGGTGGGATTGTGAGAAGAGCGCTGTTCATCCGTGAGTGAGGCTGAGGACGGAGGATCTGTGGCGGACATTGTAGGATGGTACTTGTTGGTGAGACCATTGTTGTACATATGTGTGACGTGATATGTGAGTGGTGATTGTGCGTGTGTGAAGGTGGTGTGATTTTCATATCATACTTGTTGTGTTGAAATCTCTTGTTTTGGAGAACTGATGGGTGTGGTGATGGATTGATGGATCAACTCGTGATGAAAGATTAATGGGACTGTGATTGTCTTGTCGTTTCATGTTAATATATTGTATATAGTTTATTTGTTAGACATATTATTCCAACCTTAATATCCCATTTCATATACCAACAATAAAGGAGACTGGTGTCTGCACAAGGTGAGCTGGGGAACTGTTATGTAACACTTGTGTCTCTTCTTTTAAAGTCATGCTAGTAACAAAGGGGGAAAATATTGTTATCTAACCCAATTCACTTATTAACAAAGCCTGTTATTTGGAGCAGTGACTCCATTAATTGGGCTGAGAGTTGAGGTAGACCTCAGGGGCGGTGGTTAGGACCCCTGGGTCGTAACAATTTATAGAAATAAAACGATTATGTGATTTTTTTATAGATATAATTTATAGACCACCCAATGCCAGTCTTGCAGAGTTTCTGAAATGTATTGGTGATATAATTGAATTTATAGCATCTAAACAAAATATGCCATGCTATATAATGGCCGATTTTGATATAAATCTTCTTAAATTTGATGAAAACAATGTATGTGAATTTACTAACTTGCATTCATACTCGTTTTTCCCAACCATAACCAAACCCACAAGAGTGACAAAAACATCAGCTTCTATTGTTAGCCATATGTGGACTAACAACCTACAAAACTACCAGTTAAGCGGTTTTATTTATTAATTAATTAGTGATCATTTTCCAGTATTTAGCTCATATGCCACTCTTAACCTTAATACTCAATACTGTCAAACTATAATGAAAAAAATCATTTATAGTAATGATTCAGTCAAAACATTTCAATTACAATTGTGAATTATAAGAACATAGAACATAAGAAAGTAAGGAAGCTACAAGGGCCGTGAGACCTACACGAGGTATTTCCCGGTTACCTAATTATACCATATATCTACCTCTCTTCCCCATCCATGAATTTATCCAAACTCCTTTTTAAAGCCCCCAAACAGACTCCGCATGACCACCTGACGATTTATTCCATTTCTATCATTCACCATCCTATTGTGAACCAGTTCTCCCAATTTCCTTTTTAAATCTACGCTTTTCCAGTTTGAATCCGTTACTTCTCGTTCTACACTGCTTACAACCTGAAGAACTTTCCTACATCGCTCATATTGTATCCCTTTATCCACTTAAAAACTAATATCAAATCGCCCCTTTCTCTACGCCTCTCGAAATGAGTGTAAATTTAATAGTTTCAATCTCTTCTCAAACAAAGTTACGCATTCCATGAATCATTTTGGTCATCCTTCTCTGCACTGATTCTAACAAGGCAATATCCATCCTGTAATGTGGAGACCAAAACTGAACCGCATAGTTAGGTGAGGTCTGACTAGAGCCAAAAAAAGCTTTAGAACAAAATTCAGTACTTTACTTTTAACACTCCATGGTAATAAATCCTAACACCCTGTTGCTCGATTTCTAGCCTCAATACATTGATTCCTAGGACGGAGGTCTGAGCTTTCCCCCACTCCAGATCTTTCTCACCCTCTGATCTTTTCAGCGATAAAATTGCGTATGGTGTACCTTTTACCAGGATTTTTTCTACCAACATTCATAACGCTGCACTTATCAATATTATATTCCATCTGCCATCTATCTGCCCACTCATTTAATTTATCTAAGTCTCCTTGCAAAATATTTACAGCAGACTGTGATCTAATAATCCTACCTACCTTAGTATCGTCTGCAAACTTGCTGATATCACTACTAACCCCACTATCCAAGTCGTTGATGTAAATCAAAAATAGTAATGGAACCAAAACAGACCATTGTGGAACCCCACTCGTTACCTGCCCACATTCAGATTTAGAACCATTAATTGTAATCCTTTGTTGCCTATCACTTAGCCAAGCTCTAATCCAACGAAGAACCTTCCGCATTCCATGAGCCTTAAACTTATTTAAGAGTCTACCATGTAGCACTTTGTCGAATACCTTACTAAAATCCATGTATACTATATCATAATCCTCATCATTATCTGCTGTTTCATAAACCTTCTTTTTAAAAACTAAATAAATTAGTGAGACACGATTTACCTTTGGTGAATCCTTGTTGTGAATCTTTTACCAAACTATGCTTTTAAAGATGCCTCTAATATTTTTTGCAATAACCGCTTCCAATAATTTACCTACCACTGACGTCAGGCTAACGGGTCGATAATTTGACATAAATCTCTATCTCCTTCTTAAATATGGGAACTACAATTCCCTTTCCCTCCACAATACGGAAATTTCCCCTGTAACAATTAGAGTTCCTAAAAATATGCACTAACGCATCACTAACACCCCCTTTGCATTCTTTTAGTACTCTGGGATACACTTAAATCTGGTCCTGGTCACTTCAAATTCTTCATTCCGGTCTATACCTTTTTTTAAACCATTTCCCTAGTTATCAAATATCTTTGATTTCTCATCATCCTCTCCTCTAAAACTTTTCACTATCAGGTATCTTCTGTTTATATTCCTGAGTAAAGACACTTAAGAAATAATCATTTAAAATTTTACACAGTTCTTCTGCGTGCGTATAATCTTCCCCTGCTTATTTTTTAATGGCCCCACTAATTCCCTAGTCTTTGTTTTATAAACCTGAAAAAATACCTTAGGATGGGCCCTTTGCCTTCCCTGAAAACCTTAATCTCATAATTCTTCTTCGCTGCTCTTGTTAATCTTTTTTACCGTTCTAGCCATCTCGTTATACTGCTCTATATTCACCTGCTCATCCCTAACTTTCTTATAAATGGTCCCTTTTTTCCCCTATATAAAATTTCCATTTATACCCCTAATTATAGGTGGGAATCTGATATTATAGATTAGACCTAAATAGATAGAGTTAATGTAGATTTTGATATTTATATGAAACATTTCTTACTATTGTATGATAAAAAAATTCCAATCAATGGATATAAAATTAAAGAGAAATATTATAATAAACCATATATTACTGCAACAATAAAAAATCTATTAAACACAGGCTTCAGAAACTTTATGCAAGGTGGTCCGTAACATATGAATCTACATTTAAGAAATATCGAAATATGTTAACATCTGTCTGTGATAAAAACAGCGAAAAAAAACTATTACAAATCATCATTGAGAGAAGGATCAGGAAATGCCAAAAAAATATGGAAAATTTTATATGATTTAATAAGGAAAAGTTGCAAAATTCGACTTCATTTATGTCACAAAGAAAATTTATTTTAGATAGCTTTCTAATATGTAGCTACTGAATTTATTGAATATTTATGCAATGTTTCCAACAATTTAGCACAGTATTTAGAAGAAACTCTTGTATTATTTGATAGTTTTTTACCCAAACCTACCTTATTTTTATTGTATTTTCGGCCTTCAATACGCATGAAATTAAGTGGGATTTCTAATCTTAAGGGTCCAGCCCCAGGTCATGATGATGTGAACATGAAAGTAATCAAGGCCTGCAAAGAAGAAATTTCTCCATATCTGGAATAAATAATAAACAAATCATTCACAGAAGGATGCTTTCCAGACCATCTGAAGACTGCAAAAGTAGTTCCAGTTTATAAAGGTGATAGTTCTATTTTTTTCTAATTACAGACCTATTTCAGTTCTTCCCGCCATAATTCAAGTCCTTGAAAAGATTATTGCAAATAGATTGATGAATTATTTAACAGAAAACATACTTTTAACAGATTATCAGTATGGGTTTCGACCTAAATATACAATAGAACTCGCAGTACACCATCTTTGCCAAAACATATAAAGTAATAGTTAGTCAAATGTATCAATTAACTATTTTTTGTGATTTATCTAAAGCTTTTGATACTATTAATCACTCAGTCTATAGATGGTTTGAAAGTTATCGCAACGGTAGAAACCAGTATACAATCTTTAATATTGGTGCATCGTCGTATAAAAGTCTTACTTGTGGTGTGCCGCAAGGATCTGTCCTAGGACCATTATTATTTTTAATTTACCACAATGACATAACTACGCATTACGTATTACGTACTATGTATGTACAAAAAATCTAAAAAATCTACTTTTTGCAGATGACACTGCCATTTATCTACAGAGAAGAGATTTAAATGATCTAAGAAATACAATAAATACTGAATTGGTACATGCTGCTCATTGGTTAAAATGTAACAAGTTAACATTAAACGTCAATATGACTCACTGTATGCTGTCACATTCACAAAGGACACACACACAATGCAACAATATCAAAATAAAAAATGTCCTTATCAAAGAGGTACAAGAAGCTAAATTCATTGGAATTGTTATTGATAGCAAGCTGAGATGGAAAACACACATAGAGAATATAATAAATAATATTTCTAAAATAACAGGTGTAATATATATAATACGAAATCATTGTAATATTGAATGTTTAAGACATATTTATTTATCATTAGCATATCCATATTTATTGTACTGTTCTGCTATCTGAGGTGGGGCATATAAAACATGTATGGATATACTATTTGTAAATCAAAAGAAATTAGTTCGCATAATGTCTTAAAAGTAATCGGAATGACCACACAAGCCCAATCTTTCGTGATTTGAAACTTCTAAAATTACATGATATTTTCGACTATCAGACTGTAACTTTTGTTTATAAGGAGTTGAATAGATATAAAATTGACAGTGGTTTTCAGACCACAACCCATAACATACAAACCAGACGAACCAATAATCTTAAACTTCCAATGTGCAGAACCTGCAATGCTCAACAAAGTATTCTCGCGCGGGGAACTAAACTGTGGAACAAACTTCCAGATGATGTAAGGAAAATATAATTAAATCAATTTAAATTGCAACAGAAAGAAAAGTGAGAAGTAACTATTAAAAAAAAAATATTGTTATTACCATAATTGTGACTTACATAATTAATGTGATAATTATCATTGTTATCGTTATCATTACTAGTATGTTTGAGTAATGATATTATATATGAATGCTTGTTTGTGTATATTCATGAATATACTGGTTACATTAATTTAATTTAATTGATGAAATTAAGCTGTATATTCAAAAGGGAAAATTAATTAAAAAAAAAAAATTCAAATGTAATTTAGCATAAGCCGTCATACACGCTACATCTGCTTACCTCTTATTTTAGCATAAAGTCTATACGGGAGTTACGACTCATTGGACAAATGCTTTGACATTTTCTCTACATGTATGATACTTGTAAAACAAGGCCCCGCAATCAATCCCCGCCGCAATGTTACTTCTCTTGCTATCTTCTAACATTATTGTCATGCTCACTGCTCTTCTGAACTTGCTAACTGCATGCCTCCCCTTTTATCGCGGCATCGCTGCACAACACTTTCTACTCATTCTTATCCTAATTCTGTCCATCTTCCTAATGCAAGAGTTAATCAGTATCTTTACTCTTTCATCCATTTCACTGGTAAACTCTGGAACTCTCTTTCTGTTTTTTTTAACACTGCCTATGATTTAAAATTTTTTAAAAAGGGGAGAAACAAGTCAACCCCGTAATTGGCCCCACCTTTATTTTTTTTTCTCTTACGTTTTTCTTTATGGGGATTTGGAACTAAGCGGGCTTTGTTTTACAAAGTGTGTAATGTTACAAAGTGTTTTCTTTGTCTCTTTTTTTTTGTCCCTTTTTGGCCAGGGCTTTGTTGTAGAAAAAAAAAAAAAAAAATATAATATATATATATATATATATATATATATATATTTATATATTATATTATATTTATTATATAATATATATAATTAAAATTTATTATATTATATAATATATATATTATATATAAAGATTATTATATATAATAATATAATATATATATATACAAATTATTTTTAAAAATTTTTATTAATAAACACGTATATATTTATATATAATATATATATTATATATATATAAATATCTAATATAATATATATATATATATAATATATATATAATATTATATACACGTATTATATATATAAAATTAAAATTATATACTATATTTTTAATACCACTAATATATACTAAAATTATATCTATATATATTTATATAATTTATATATATATATATTTTAATATATTTTTTATTTTTTATTTTCAAAAAACCCAACCTGTGAAGAAGAGTTTTTTTGTTGCCCTATAAATTAGGGTACCCGGTTTGATTAGAAAAAATCAAATAATGATACAAGTCCCACATGCTGCTCGGTTCCCTTTTGTAAAATGAAAGTGATTCCCCCAAATTTTTCGTAAAAATTTGGGGGCAATTTTTATGGTCGCGCAAACGAACTTTTGAAGCTCCTCTAAAATTCGACCCATTATCTGCTTCTGATATTATCGTTTTCAGAAGACCCTAGGTACGGGAAACGAAGTGAAATATTTTTAGTTTTTTTTTTTTATTTTTCCTACTCCAACCCCTTTTTCTTGAGTTCCGCCTTAGTTTTTTAGGCAGTTTTCGGTGGAGGGGGCAAGTTTAAAAGAGGAACGGGTTTGGCGTGTCCTTCGTCGGTTTTCCCGAAAAGCGTTAATGAGGGCTTTTCCTCGTTCTGCAAGGTCGTTCCGTGCCCTTAGGACACCAGCCCGCTTCTTCGAGCACTTGAACCAACCCCTGCCCATGTTTCGGGACTCAGCTCAAAAAGGAAAGGGTCGGTTGCGGGCCCCTTTAGTAGACTTTTTCAAGACCTGCATCGCCCGCACGAGCGAAGGCGAAAAGCGGCCTTGAGATTGATTGGTGTCTTCACCGGGGCCCCCCCCCCCCCGTGGTTTTTTTTTTTTTTTTTTGTCGTCAAAAGGACGCTTCTCCCCTCTACCATCTCCGCCTTCGCTCCGGGCGATGCGGTCTCGAAGATGGCCACCCGATCAGGTTCTAGGAAAGGTACGGATGGCGCCGCAGGGACTTCCCGCGACCGTCGCAACCCCATCGTCGCAGATCCTCTTCACGTCGTGATAAAGTCCAGGTCGTTCTTGGGGCTGCGGGGACGGAATCATTCCTCATTCCGTATTTCGCGTAGACCATGGTCACAAAGAACGCAACTGACGGACCCCGCCAACTCCCCCCCGCTTTCTCCAGCTGGTCATGGAAGAGCATGTCTTACGGCGTAGAGGGCCCTTTGGCCATCCTCTCCCCATGTGGTAAGCACCAGGAGCAAGGAAAGGATTAGGGCTTTTCCTCCGGGTAGGCCACGCTGGCAGATGTCTCTTTGATCTTCGCGTGGGTTTTCCCACAGTAAAGCAGACTTTTAAAGTGCCGAGCTCTCAAGGCGGGGGCTTTCTCGTCGGGAACGAGGGGTCGGTGCCCGGGGCTGGGGTTGGCTCTGGTAAACGTAGGCCAACGATTCTGGAGCCCCCTGAAAAGGGCGATTTAGGGCCGATGATGGACCATGCAACCTCGAAGACACCCTTCAAAAAAACTTCCAGGATGTATGGCGGCATGCCAACCACCCCGGGGGTTTCTCCAGTGCACGTTCAATCCTGATACACGTCCTTGAACCATCCCCGTGGGGGCCGCTGTCTGTCGAATCCATTCCAATGATGTTGCCCTCTAAAGTCCCTTTCCCGCACCAGCTTCAAAAGGTTTCCGCAACAGCTTGTCCTGTCCCGTCTGCAGACCAAGAACCCCCAAAAGCTCCTCCGTATCCCCCCCGGACCCAAAGACGGCCCCCTCTCCTCCAATGACATTCCGTCCCTAGACTGGGTAAAACTCCTCCCCCAAATGCGCCAAAAAAGGGATTTCAGGCTTGAAGGAGAGAACATGGAAATCTCTTCGCGGTTTTTGATCTGGCCCGGGGTTCGCGAACGGGACACGTGATAGTTCGATGTCGGGCCGAGGCTCATTGCGAGCGGCGTAGGGGGAGTCGCGCACGGAGGGGATAGATTGTCCGCTAAGAAAGGGTCAGCTCCTTGATGGTTTATTCTCTTAGGAGGTCGACGGGGGTGGAACATTTAGCTGGTGTGGGAGCTTGGGAAAGTCGTCGTCCTCGGTTTCTACTTTGGACGATGAGGATGTAGTAGAAGACTCCAAACCCACTCACGATCAAGAGGGGTGACGAAGCAGCCGCGTCCTTCTTCTTATCCCCTCCATTTTTGTCTTTTATCGCTCCCCTCAGTGCTCGCTTCAGCTTCTCGTCCACGCCGCCATCGACAGCCTGCCGTCCTCCCTCTGAGCCCCAACAACCCGTGTCTTCCCTCGGGGATCTCGCTTTCCATTGCCTTGGAATGCCGATTCGAACATGTCTTCGGGGCTGTCTCTAAAGATCTCCTTCTTTTCTTCCTCTCTGTCTTCCGTGATTTGGTTTCGCCAAGGCGCCGTACTCCCTACGTTTTAGGATCTTCTTCTTCCCCATGACACGTTGGAAATTCTGCACGTCCCCCACCTTCCAAGCCTTCTCAGCGGTAAATTGTGGCCAAAAAGAACCTCCTTCTGGATTTTTGTGGGGGACAAAAACACCTGGAAAACCCTCGCCTTCGACGAAGACATTCCCCGGAATGACAAATTTTGGGGATTTTCTCCAGAAATTCCCACGCCTAGATTGTCTTTCACACACCATCACGTTAGACCTGGGAACCAAAAGGTCAGAATACTTTTTTTTTTATTTAACATCGAAAATCATACTAGGCTTACTACATTATTTATGTGATGAAATACGGGGATAGGGCAAGGCACACACTTAAACGACTAAGTTACACACAAAGATAGTTGTAATTAGATGTAGGGGAAACAAACCACAAAAAAACCCCAAAACCGCCCCCCCACCCCGCGAAAAACTCCCTCACTCTCTGACGCCGAGGAGAAAACTGACAAAATGCGCGACCAGTAAAGCGAAGGGGAGTAAAATTTTTCCCCTGGGGGAACTTGTCCGACAGGAAAAAAGGGCACAGGTGGAGTTGCCCGATACACGTGGGTTTTTTTGGGAACCCTATATATATGTATTATTTTTTTTTTTTTTTTTTTATTTTTTTTTTTTTTTTTTACATCACAAAAACGGGCCAGGGCACAAAAAAAAATGGGTAACACAAAGGCCGCTTAGTCCTATCCCTTTTATTTAAATCCTGTCCCTTTTATTAAAAAAGCAGTAAAAGAATAAAAAAAAAAAAGGGGTAGGCCCAATTTATTTTCGGGAGGTGTCTTGTTACTCTTTTTTTGAAAAGTTTTAAAGTCAAGGGAAAGGCAAAAATAGAAACGGAAGAGAGTTCAAGTTTACCATAAGGGGTAAGAGAGAAGGGAAAAGGATACTGATTTACTCCACTTGGGAAAGATGGACAAATGGGATAAAAATGAGTAAAAAAGTCTTGTCAGCGACCGCGGGAGTGTGGGAGGCTGCAGTTAAAAGTTCGAAGAGCAGTGAGCATCCCCAAATAACGATAGAAAGAAAAGAAAAGCAACTTTGCGGCGGTGTTTTAAAAGATTGAAGACATCGTCAGAGGAGAGGAGTGTGAGCCCAAAAGTTTTTGACTCAACCTTTTTAGAAATCTGTATGAGGGGATCCCCCCCAAAACATGTGAGACTATTTCCCAACTGGGCGGATAAGGCCCCTGTAAGACAAACAATTTGGGGGGGAAAAAAAAAGGCCAGACGCCATAGCACACCAAATTTTTAGAATTTTTAGAAGAGTGATATTTTAAAATTTGAAAATTTTGTAAAAATGTCAAATTTATTTAGAAGAAAGGGTTAAGTTATTAATTAAAATATATTTATATAATATATTTTAAAAAATTATATATAATATATATTTAAAAAAATATATAATTTTTTTAAAAAAAATTTTATTATTTTAAAATTAAAATTTTTAAAATAATAATATATAATATATATAATAAAATAAAATTTTATATATAATTAAAAATTTTTTTAATATTTAAAATATATATATTAAAATATAAATTTTATTTAATATAATATATATATAAAATATTTTTATTTAATATATATTATATTAAAATTTTAAAAATAATTAAATTTTAAAAAAAAAATATATAATATATAAATTTTTTTTCCCTTTTTTTAAAATTTAAATTTTTAATATTTTTATAATATTTTAAAAAAAAAAAAAATAAATTTTTTTTTAAAATTTAATTATTTAAAATTTTTTTTTTTTTTTTTTAAAAAATTTTTTTTTTAAAAATTTTTTTTTAAAATTTTTTTAAAAATTTTTAATTTTTAAAAATTTTTTTTTTTTAAAAAAATTTTAAAAATTTTAAAATTTTTTTAATTTTTATATTTAATTTTAAATAAAAATTTTTTTTTTTTTTTTAATTTTATTTTTTATTTTTTATTTTTAAAATTTATTTTTAAAAAAAATTTTTTTAAATTTTAAAATTTTTTTTTTTTATTTTTTTAATTTTTTTTTAAAAATATATTTTTAATTATTTTTTAATTAAAAAAAATTTTAAATTTTTTTTTATTTTTATTTTAATTTAAATTTTTTAAAAAAAAATAAAAAAAAAATTTTTTAAAAAAAAATTTTTTCTTTTTTTTTTTTTTATTTTTTTATTTTTTTTTTTAAAATAAAAAAAAAAAAAAAAAATTTTTTTTTTTTTAAAAAAAATTAAAAAAAAAAAAAAATTTTTTTTTTTTTTTAAAAAAAAAAAAAAAAAAAAAAAAAAAAAAAAAAAAAAGGTTTTTTTTTTTTTTTTTTTTTTTTTTTTTTTTTTTAAAAAAAAAAAAAATTTTTTTTTTTTTTTTTTTTTTTTTTTTTTTTTTTTTTATGGAAAAAAAAAAAAATTTAAAAAAAAATATAAATTTAAAAAAAAAAAAAATTTTTATTTTTTTTTAAAAAAATTTTAAAAAGTAAAATTTTTTTCCAAAAAAAAACCCAAATTTTTTAAATTTTAAAAAAAAATTTCCCAAAAAAAAATTTTTTTTTTTTTTTTTGGGTTTTAAAAAATTTTTTTTTAAACAAAACTTTTTTTTTTTTTTTTTTTTTTTTTTTTTTTTTTTGGTTTTTTCCCCCCCCTTTTTTTTTTCTTTAAAAAAATTTTTTTTTTTTTTAAAAAAAAAGTTTAAAATTTTTTTTTTTTTTTTTTTTTTTTTTTTTTTTTTTTTTTTTTTTTTTTTTTTTTTTTAATTTTAAAAAATTTTTTTAAAAACTTATTTTTGAATTTTTTTAAATTTCCCCAAAAACCCCCCTTTTTTCCCTATATAAAATAAATTTTAAAAAACGTTTTAAAATTTTTAAATAAAAAAATTATTTGATTTTTTTTTTCCAAACTTTAAAAATTTTAAAAAAATCTAAAATTTATATTATAAATCCCCCCCAAAATATTAAAAACTTTTTCCTCAAGGGAGGTTTCCTTTTTTTTTTCCACCCCAAAACCAAAATTTTTTTTAACCTTACCCCCTAAATCTTAAAACATAACATTTAACTTCATTAAAAAAAAATAAAAATTAAATACCCCCAAATAAATCCAAGAAAAAAAAATAAAAATCTCTTAAGAATCAAACATTTTTAAATTTTTAACAATAAAAAAATCCCCCCAAAACCTTTTAAAAACAAATTTTAAAATTTTCAATTTTTTAAAAAACTAAAAAATAAAAATAAAACAAAGATAAATAAAAAAAGGGTTTCTTTTTTTTAAATTTTTATTAGGTTTGGATTTAAATTTAAAATTCCATAAAAAAAAAAAATTCCCCAAAAAAAAAACCCCCCCCCAAATGCCCCCCCTGACCTCCTAAAAAATGCTATCGGGGCTATTGGGGAACCCCAAATCCTCCTGCTCAACCTCCCCAGGTTGTGCCATGCCCGGCCCCTTTTTCCTTCATTTGGGGGTTTGTCTCACCGGGCCCAAACCCCAAAAAGGAAGGGTCCTCCTTCAACTTCCCCCCTTTTTGGTTTTGCTTTCGGCACTTTTTACCCGCTGGCATCCGGGGGGGGGTGGCCCTTTCCCCCTTGGGGTTGGGGGGGGTACGGGGACTTTTGGGGTTCGGCTGCAAGGGGGAAAAAACTTGCGGAAAACCTCTTAATGGTGGGGAAACAGCTTAACAAAATCATTTCCCCTTTACCGACCGCGGAACCGGGGGGTTAAAGGGGTTTCAATTAACTCAGGAGAAAAACCCCCTTTTTTAAGGGCCACCCCTTTTTTTTAAATTCCCTTTTTTTAGGACAGGGTTTAAAAAATTTTTTTAAGAGGCCCCCGTGTTCCTTTTGGGGCCCCCAAGCCCCCCCAAGAAAAAAAAAAAAAATCATTAATTTCATTGAAAGTCCGGACTGTGGGAACATCCAGCAAGTCGAATCCCTGTCCCTGCCCCATCCCAGGAAAGTCCCTCTCCTTCCCTGCCCGGGCCCCCCCCGGGGGAAAATTGCCCCCTTTCTGGTTGTTTTTTGGTGGGTTTCCCCCAAATTCCCAAAAAGTTTTATTGCGTTTTTTGTGCCTGGTCCCCGGAAAAAACTAAAAGGGGAATATTCCCCTAGAGCCAAAAACCCGGATTATCCGGGGCCCCCCAACGTGGGGGGGCGCCGGCCCCTTTTTTTAGGGGCCCACCTGTCCTTTCCGAACCTTCCCGGGGGCCATTTTTGGGTCACCCAAACCCAAAGGGGGAGGGGTTTTGGGGAAAGCTCCCCGAGCCGAAACCCCGGGCCCCCCCTCCCCAAGCAAAAATCCAAAATTTTCCCGCCCAAACCGGGGCAGGGGAAAAAAAAAAATCCCCAAGACCCCCGAGCTGGTCCCAAAATGGGGGGGTCGGTTTTTAAGTGCCCAAAACGGGCCGGGGTCAGAAGACCGCGAACAAAACCCCCCAAGCTTCCCGGAAAACCGGAAAAAAGGCGAAGCCAAACCCCCCCTCCTTGGTTCCCTCCCAAAAAGGGGGGAAAAAAAACCCCTCAAGAAAAAAGGGGGAGAGGAATAAAAATTTAAAAAAAAACGAATCCCCTTCGTTTTTCCCGATAGGCCTTTTGCCCCTGAGGCAAATCAATTGGGCGAATCTTAAGGGGCTTCAAAATTTGGCCCCCGGCCCAAAACCCCAATTTTTACGCTTTTTGGGGGACCCTTTTTTTTTTAAAAAAACCAAAATTCCCCTTTAATTTTTTTTTGATTTTCCACTTACAAACCCGGGAAAAATTTTGGGAAATCCTCTTTTCCGGTGGGGGTTTGTTTTTTTTTAAAAAAATTTTTCAAAAATTTTTAAAATTTTTAAAATTTTTTAAAAATCTTAAATTTTTTAAAAAAAAAAAAACGATTTAAAGGTGATAAATTTAATAAATTTAAATTTTTTAAACTATTAATTTTAAATTTTTTTTTTTTTAAAATGTAAAATTTTTTAAATTTAAATTTTCTTTTCGGTTTTTTAAAAAAAGGTTTTTTTCCCCCGGTTAAAAATTTTTTTTCCCCCATCTTTTAAACATTCTGACTTTTATTAAAAAACAAAAAATTTTTTTTTAATTTTAAAAAATTTCTAAATTTTTCTTTTTTCCCTTTTAATCCGCCCTGGCCAAACCCCAAAAAAAGAGAAAAGCCCAAATTTTTTTAAAATTTTAAAATTGTCCCGGCCTGTTCCAAAACCCCAAAAAAAAAAACGTAAAGAAAAAAAAAGGGGGGCCCATTTTTTTGGGAAAAGGGTTTTTACTTTTTGAAAAAAAAAAGTCATGGGGGAAAAAACGAAAATTCCTTTCCTTTTAAAAATAAAGGGCCCTTTTAACCCTTTCCCAGGGAAAAGGGGGAATTAGGGGAAAAAATTTTAGAAAAAGTTTGGGCCCCGGGAACCCATAAAAGGGTTTGCCTTTGCAAATTTCCAAAAAAAAAGGGGAAAAACACAATAGGAAAAACCCCCAAAGGGGTTTTGGCGGGGGATGAGCCGGGGTTGTTTTCAATCTCAGGGGAAAAAAAAAAGTCAAAAAAACCCCCCCCCTTTTTTTCCCCCCGGGGGAAACCCCCAAAACCTTTTAAAATTTAAAAAAAAAGGGTTATTTTGCGGCTTAGAATTAAAGAATTTTTTTTAATTAAATTTTTTTTTAATTCCCTTTTTTCCCCAAAAAAAATTTTTTTTTTTTTTTTTAAAAAGTTTTTTTTTTGTTTTTTTTTTTTTTTTTTTTTTATCCAAAAAAAGTCAAAAAAAATATTAAATTTTTTAAATACAAAACCCAATATTAAAAATTTTTTTTTTTTTTTTTATTTAATTTTTTTTTTAAATTTAATTATTTAATTATATTTTCCTTTAAAATTAAGTTTTTAATTTTTTTTTTTAAAAAAAACTTTTTAATTTTTTCCCTCCCAAGGCTTAGTTCCTCTATAAAAAAAAGAAAAGATTAGTCAAGTAGAAAGTTTCCAAGTTTTTAAATGAAACAGAAGAGAGTTCGAGTTTACCAGTAAAATGGATGAAAGAGTAAAGATACTGATTAACTCTTGCATTGGGAAGATGGCAGAATTAGGATAAGAATGAGTAGAAAGTGTTGTGCGCGATGCCGCGATAAAAAAAGGGAGGCATGCAGTTAGCAAGTTCAGAAGAGCAGTGAGCATGACAATAATGTTAAAAGATAGCAAGAGAAGTAACATTGCGGCGGGGTTTGATTGCGGGGCCTTGTTTTACAAGTACCATACATGTAGAGAAATGTCAAAGCATTGTCCAATGAGTCGTAACTCCCGTATAGACTTTATGCTAAAATAAGAGGTAAGGCAGATGTAGCGTGTATGACGGCTTATGCTAAATTACATTGAATTTTTTTTTTAATTAAATTTTCCCTTTAAAATATACAGCTTACTTTCTCATTAAATTAAATTATGTAACCAGTATTTCATGAATATACACAAACAAGCTTCATATAATAATTCTTTACTCAACATACTAGTAATGAAAACGATAACAATGATAATTATCACATTAATTATTAAGTCACAATTATGGTAATAACAATATTTTTTTTAATAGTTACTTCTCAACTTTTTTTTTTTGCAATTTTAAAATTGATTTAATTATATTTTCCTTACATCATCGGGAAAGTTTGTTCCACATTTTATTTTCCCCGCGCGAGAATACTTTGTTGAGCATTGCGGGTTTTCTGCACATTGGAATTTTAAAGATTTTTGGGTTCGTCTGGTTTGTATGTTATGGGTTTGTGGTCTGAAACCACTGTCAATTTTATATCTATTCAACTCCTTATAAACAAAAGTTACAGTCTGATAGTCGAAAATTCATGTAATTTTAGAAGTTTCAAATCACGAAAGATTGGGCTTGTGTGGTCATTCCGATACTTTTTAAAGACATTATGCGAACTAATTTCTTTTGATTTACAAATAGTATATCCATACATGTTTTATATGCCCCACCTCAGATAGCAGAACAGTACAATAAATATGGATATGCTAATAAATAAATAAATATGTCTTAACATTCAATATTACAATGATTTCGTATTAATATATTACCCTGTTATTTAAGAAATATTTTTTTATTATATTCTCTATGTGTGTTTTCCATCTCAGCTTGCTATCAATAACAATTCCAATGAATTTAGCTTCTTGTACCTCTTTTGATAAGGACATTTTTTATTTTGATATTGTTGCATTGTGTGTGTCCTTTGTGAATGTGACAGCATACAGTGAGTCATATTGACGTTTAATGTTACTTGTTACATTTTAACCAATGAGCAGCATGTACCAATTAAAGTATTTATTGTATTTCTTAGATCATTTAAATCTCTTCCCTCTGTAGATAAATGGCAGTGTTCATCTGCAAAAGTAGATTTTTTAGATTTTTTGTACATACATAGTACGAAATTTACGTAATTTGCGTATTTTATGTCATTGTGGTAAATTAAAAATAATAATGGTCCTAGGACAGATCCTTGCGGCACACCACAAGTAAGACTTTTATACGACGATGCACCAATATTAAAGATTGTATACTGGTTTCTACCGTTGCGATAACTTTCAAACCATCTATAGACTGAGTGTTTAATAGTATCAAAAGCTTTAGATAAATCACAAAAAATAGTTAATTGATACATTTGACTAACTATTACTTTTATGTTTTGGCAAGATGGTGTACTGCGAGTTCTATTGTATTTTAGGTCAAAACCCATACTGATAATCTGTTAAAAGTATGTTTCTGTTAAATAATTCATCAATCTATTTCAATAATCTTTTCCAAGGACTTGAATTATGGCTGGGAAGAACTGAAATAGGTCTGAAATTAGAAAAAAATAGACTATCACCTTTATAAACTGGAACTACTTTTGCAGTCTTCAGATGGTCTGGAAAGCATCCTTCTGTAAATGATTTGTTTATTATTTATTCCAGATATGGAGAAATTTCTTCTTTGCAGGCTTTGATTACTTTCATGTTCACATCATAAAGGCCCTGGGGCTGGACCCTTAAGATTAGAAATCCCACTTAATTTCATGCGTATTGAAGGCCGAAATACAATAAAAATAAGGTAGGTTTGGGTAAAAAACTATCAAATAATACAAGAGTTTTTTCCCTAAATCTGTGCTAAATTGTTGGAAACATTGCATAAATATTCAATAATTCAGTAGCTCCAATATTAAAGCTATCTAAAATAAATTTTCTTTGTGACATAAATGAAGTCGAATTGCAATTTTCCTTATTAAATCATATAAAATTTTCCATATTTTTTTGCATTCCTGATCCTTCTCTCAATGATGATTTGAAATAGTTTTTTTTCGCTTTTTTTTTATCACAGACAGATGTTAAACATATTCGATATTTCTTAAATGTAGATTCATATGTTACGGACCACCTTGCATAAAGTTTCTAAACCCTGTGTTAATAGATTTTTTATTGTTGCAGTAATATATGGTTTATTATAATATTTCTCTTTAATTTTATATCCATTGATTGGAATTTTTTTATCATACAATAGTAAAAAATGTTTCATATAATATCAAAATCTACATTAACTCTATCTATTTAGGTCTAATCTATAATATCAGTTTCCCCCACCTATAATTAGGGGTATAAAGGGAAAATTTTATATAGGGGTAAAAAGGGACATTTATAAGAAAGTTAGGGATGAGCAGGTGAATATAGAGAGTTAACGAGATGGCTAGAACGGTAAAAAAGAATTAACAAGAGCAGCGAAGAAGAATTATGAGATTAAGGTTGCAGGGAAGGGCCCAAAGACCGATCCTAAGGTATTTTTCAGGTTTATAAAACAAAGACTGGGGAAAATTAGTGGGGCCATTAAAAAATAAGCAGGGGAAGATTATACGCACGGCAGAAGAAATGTGTAAAATTTTAAATGATTATTTCTTAAGTGTCTTTACTCAGGAATATAAACAGAAGATACCTGATAGTGAACAGAAGTTTAGAGGAGGGGATGATGAGAAACTAAAAGATATTTGATAACTGGGGAAATGGTAAAAGAAGGATGGGACGGAATGAAGAATTTGAAGTGACCAGGACCAGATGAAGTGTATCCCAGAGTACTAAAAGAATGCAAAGGGGTTGTTAGTGATGCGTTAGTGCTATTTTTTGGGAACTCTAATGTTACAGGGGAAGAAACCGTTATTGTGGGAGGAAAGGGAATTGTAGTTCCCATATTTAAGAAGGAGATAGAGATTGATGTCAAATTATCGACCCGTTAGCCTGACGTCAGTGGTAGGTAAATTATTGGAAGCGGTTATTGCAAAAAATATTAGAGAGCATCTTGAAAAGCATAGTTTGGTAAATATTCACAACAAGGATTCACCAAAGGTAAATCGTGTCTCACTAATTTATTGAGTTTTTATAAGAAGGTTTATGAAACGCAGATAATGATGAGGATTTTGATATAGTATACATGGATTTTTTGTAAGGTATTCGACAAAGTTTTCTACATGGTAGACTCTTAAATAAGTTTAAGGCTCATGGAATGCGGAAGGTTCTTCGTTGGGATTAGAGCTTGGCTAAGTGATAGGCAACAAAGGATTACAATTAAAGGTTCTAAAAACTGAATGTGGGCAGGTAACGAGTGGGGTTCCACAATGGTCTGTTTTGGTTTCCTTACTATTTTTGATTTACATCAAAGACTTGGATAGTGGGGTTTTAGTAGTGATATCAGCAAGTTTGCAGACGATACTAAGGTAGGTAGGATTATTGATTTACAGTCTGCTGTAAATTTTTGCAAGGAGACTTAGATAAATTAAATGAGTGGGCAGATAGATGGCAGATGGAATATAATATTGATAAGTGCAGCGTTATGAATGTTGGTAGAAAAAATCCTGGTAAAAGGTACACCATACGCAATGTATCGCTGAAAAGATCAGAGGGTGAGAAAGATCTGGGAGTGCGGGTAAGCTCAGACCTCCGTCCTAGGAATCAATGTATTGAGGCTAGAAATCGAGCCAACAGGGTGTTTAGGATTTTTTACCAGGAGTTGTTAAAAAATAGAAGTACTGAAGTTATTCTAAAGCTTTTATTTGGCTCTAGTCAGACCTCACCTAGACTATGCGGTTCAGTTTTGGTCTCCACATTACAGGATGGATATTGCCTTGTTAGAATCAGTGCAGAGAAGGATGACCAAAATGATTCATGGAATGCGTAACTTTAGTTGTGAGAAGAGATTGAAACTATTAAATTTACACTCACTCGAGAGGCGTAGAGTAAGGGGCGATTTGATATTAGTTTTTAAGTGGATAAAGGGATACAATATGAGCGATGTAGGAAAAGTTCTTCAGGTTAGTAAGCAGTGTAGAACGAGAAGTAACGGATTCAAGCTGGAAAAGCGTAGATTTAAAAAGGAAATTGGGAGAAACTGGTTCACAAATAGGATGGTGAATGATAGAAATGGAATAAATCGTCAGGTGGTCAATGCGGAGTCTGTTGGGGTCTTTAAAAGGAGTTTGGATAAATTCATGGATGGGGAAGAGAGGTAGATATAGGTATAATTAGGTAACAGGAACTACCTCGTGTAGGTCTCACGGCCCCTTGTAGCTTCCTTACTTTCTTATGTTCTATGTTCTTATAATTCACAATTGTAATTGAAATGTTTTGACTGAATCATTACTATAAATGATTTTTTTCATTATAGTTTGACAGTATTGAGTATTAAGGTTAAGAGTGGCATATGAGCTAAATACTGGAAAATGATCACTAATTAATTAATAAATAAAACCGCTTAACTGGTAGTTTTGTAGGTTGTTAGTCCACATATGGCTAACAATAGAAGCTGATGTTTTTGTCACTCTTGTGGGTTTGGTTATGGTTGGGAAAAACGAGTATGAATGCAAGTTAGTAAATTCACATACATTGTTTTCATCAAATTTAAGAAGATTTATATCAAAATCGGCCATTATATGCATGCATATTTTTTTTAGATGCTATAAATTCAATTATATCACCAATACATTTCAGAAACTCTGCAAGACTGGCATTGGGTGGTCTATAAATTATATCTATAAAAAAATCACATAATCGTTTTATTTCTATAAATTGTTACGACCCAGGGGTCCTAACCACCGCCCCTGAGGTCTACCTCAACTCTCAGCCAATTAATGGAGTCACTGCTCCAAATAACAGGCTTTTTTAATAAGTGAATTGGGTTAGATAACAATATTTTCCCCCTTTGTGTTACTAGCATGACTTTTTTAAAAAAAGAGGCACAAGTGTTACATAACAGTTCCCCAGCTCACCTTGTGCGACACCCGTCTCCTTTATTGTTGGATATGAAATGGGATATTAAGGTTGGAATAATATGTCTAACAAATAACTATATACAATATATTAAAATGAAACGACAAGACAATCACAGTCCCATTAAACTTTCATCACGAGTTGATCCATCAATCCATCACCACACCCATCAGTTCTCCAAAACAAGAGATTTCAACCCCAACAAGTATGATATGAAAATCACACCACCTTCACCACGCACAATCACCACTCACATATCACGTCACACATATGTACAACCCAAAGGTCTCACCAACAAGTACCCTCCTACAATGTCCGCCACAGATCCTCCGTCCCCCAGCCTCACTCACGGATGAACAGCGCTCTTCTCACATCCCCACCTTCACACGCGCACAATCACCATTCACCTATCACGTCACACGTATGTTTCATCCCGTGGTCTCTCTCACCAACAAGTAGCATCATACAACGCCCGCCACAGATCTTCCATCCCTGCCTCATCATGGAATGAAACCCGCACTCGCCACTACTCCCTCCGTATAGATGTCAATTCCAAAAGCTGTCATCACTCATCCCCTTAACATTTCCGAAACTCGCCCAAGATCCCCGTCACGACGTGACACCATAAGTTCCGTTACAATCACGTATTACCTCACTATTACTTCCAACACCACACAACACCTCTCATCACATAACGCCACACTCGACATACCCTTTCTCGATAACCTTGTCTTACCCCACAACATCCAATGATAAAATCATTTACACTACTTCACAATCCCCTTTCATACTGCGATATCTTACATCAATATACATCATGATCCAAATCACACCACAACACACCTGTGAACGCACAACTCCTTTACATTCTCAGAACACCACGATATTCCCCTTATGTATCGTAACGTGACACACACACTCCAACCCAGAACTCCCAGATGGCTGGCGGTTCAATCCTAGGACACTTCACACACACGACACGCACCGATACTCCAAAAATACACGTAAAGTACATCACTGTAACTCCCGTAACATATCCGCCACCGAATGACTGGCCCCGCGAGCCCTGCCATAGAGTTCCTCCAGTCAGTTCGTTGTCCCCACAGGCTACCTGGTAACTCGCCACGTCGCGTCATCTCGAAACCATGCCCCGAAACCAATGAATCGCAGACACTAAACCACTAGTCTAAACATTCCCTAAGTGAACCACCATCAACTAGACAGATTCGCAGACTCGCAGTTTAAGGAAAATGTGGGCCGTAACAAATAATGTAATTACTAAATTTAATGTAATTTAAAAAATTCCAGAAACCCATATGTTGCAGCTGTAGGGGAAATTTTATACCTGATGTCTTCTCTGCAGGTAAATTGCTAACCCACCGCCACTCGTTTATTTGTTCTTATAGAAAGCTTATATGAGATAAATGTATATAATGAAGATATGTTATCGTTAAACGAGTCTCAGATAGACCTATTACATCAGAATTAACTCAATTGTGTTAAGGCACTGGTCTTGAAAAGTTCAAAGTGAAGAGGAAACTGCTAATGTTATAAGATTGTATTTTCAGTCCCCTACGTGAGTCTAATCTCTCATTAAAGTCTTCATAAAAGTAAAAAATTACATTCAAGTACTTTCAAAACACTACTTGTAAGGTAATTTTCAACATAATTTAGATATTTGCTTTCCCTAAAAGTTTATAAAATAAATTTCACTGGGGAAAAAATTTTGTTGATTGGTCGACCTTGTTTTTAAGATTTTTGGGTGCTGAATCCAAAACTAGATACTCAGTTTTCTTTTTTTTTTCAAAAAAAAAAAACACAAAATAAATTTTTTTTGGGAAAATTTT